>OW203746.1:14577617-14757617 GCA_934045075.1 Yponomeuta sedellus
ATAATTAATAATGATACTTATAGCATTTAGTCCACCACACTGTCATTGTATTTTTTTATTTATTTGTAATAATAATTATAACTCTCGGAGATAAGTTCAAGTCAATGTGACATGGAAAAAAAATTCACTATCAAAACAAAATGATTACTTAATGAATTTTAAAAACCTATTTAGAGGCTAAAAATTCCACCCATGCCGGGATTCAAACCCGCGACCTCTGGCTATCCGTGCCAGCGCTCTATCCAGCTGAGCCAATGGGCGACACCGGCATCAGTGAAATTTCGAACCTCTTTACACTATTCTCTGTATTACGTACAGGCAGCGACATCTGGCTTAAGTAAATTGCATCACTTACAGCCTCGACTACCTACTTTGCAGTTAGGTTTTTTACATCGGAATGATATCGCTGTACCCACATGATTATACTATTACATGATTTTAGTACTTAATGAATGTCAAAGCAAAGTTGATAAATAATAGATTATGTGGAATAAAGCTACAAAATAAACTCCACATTTTTTCTTTTCAAAACACATTGTAACTTAAAAAACAGAGTTTTCAACTTTTCACAATTTGCCGATTTATTTAAAAGTTTTATTATTTTCACGTCCTTTATTAAGTAGACCTTTTGCACTTTGCAATCACACAGGAAAGGGACGAAATCCTTTAAAATGAAAATCTAAGTAACTTTCAGCAAAACTCACTGTTAAAAACAATGAAAGATGTCCTTTGACTCCATGCATTAAGCCTTTGCTAAAAAAATCATCTCCGACGTCAGATTAGGGGATTGTCTTCACATTTTTTTAGAGAATATTGTTCTTTGTTTTATCTCTAACAATAAGGATTAAAATCTGCCTGCCCGTAATTTTTTCCCTGTAAAAAGGTACTTCCCAGAATTGAGGTCGTGAAGTAGCCACTTTGGTAACCGCGACATTGTACAATTAAATCAGTTATTATCATCAAAACTTAACATAACGTTGGAAGCATACTTCAACTGCCGTCAACGAAAATAATGTGGCTACTCTTAATTGGCTAATTGAAGAAAACCCGCGTATTACCTATGAGACAATTCGAGAACTATTGGGGATTGGTATGAGCCAAATTCTGAAAAAGTTCGGAAACTTTGTTGTCGTTGGATTCCTCATGAACTGACAGCAGAGCAGAAGCGGGCTCGCGTGGAATGGTGCTCACAAATGCTACTAAAGTACGACCACGGACATTCTAATGCTGTTAAGGACATTGTCATTGGAGACGAAACGTAGATTTATTGTTTTGAACCCGAAAAAAAACAGCAATCTTGTGAATGGGTGTTTGAAAATGAGAACAGGCCAACAAAAGTGAAACAGTCGAGAAACGTTGATAAAAAAAAGCTACGGGTTCCATCTGTACAATTCTACTTGAAGATCAAAAGAGTATACTATTTTTATTTTTAATGCACTAACCCGTGCTAAGGACAAATTTAAAAACCTATTTAGAGGCTAAAAATTTTTTTTAAGTGATGCAATTTGCTTAAGCCAAATGTCGCTGCCTGTACGTAATACAGAGAATAGTGTAAAGAGGTTAGAAATTTCACTGATGCCGTGAGTCGCCCATTGGCTTAATTGGTAGAGCGCTGGCACGGATAGCCAGAGGTTGCGGGTTCGAATCCCGGCATGGGTGAAATTTTTAGCCTCTAAATAGGTTTTTAAATTTGTCCTTAGCACGGGTTAGTGCATTAAAAATAAAAATAGTATAATCATGTCGGTACAGTGATATCGTTCCGATGTTAAAACCTAACTGCAAAGTAGGTAGTCGGGGCTGTAAGTAATGCAATTTGCTTAAGTCAGATGTCGCTGCCTGTACGTAATACAGAGAATATTGTAAAGAGGTTCGAAATTTCACTGATGTCGTGAGTCGCCCATTGGCTCAATTGGTAGAGCGCTGGTACGGATAGCCAGAGGTTGCGGGTTCGAATCCCGGCATGGGTGAAATTTTTAGCCTCTAAATAGGTTTTTAAATTTGTTCCTTAGCACGGGTTAGTGCATTAAAAATAAAAAATAGTGAAATCATGTGGGTACAGTGATATCGTTCCGATGTAAAACCTTACTGCAAAGTAGGTAGTCGGGGCTGTAAGTGATGCAATTTGCTTAAGCCAGATGTCGCTGCTTGTACGTAATACAGAGAATAGTGTAAAGAGGTTCGAAATTTCACTGATGCCGTGAGTCGCCCACTGGCTCAATTGGTAGAGCGCTGGCACGGATAGTCAGAGGTTGCGGGTTTGAATCCCGGCATGGGTGAAATTTTTAGCCTCTAAATAGGTTTTTACATCAAAAGAGTGTTAATGCCGAATGGTATTCTACCATTTGTTTACCCAGGGTGTTAGGAAAAGTTCGCGAAAGACGACCAAAAAGCCGCGTTCTCCTACATCATGACAACGCTTCTTCACACACAGCTAACAAAACAAAGTCATTTTTAGCTTCCGAAAAAGTACAACTCGTCACCAATTCTGCGCATAGCCCCGACCTAGCACAATGTAATTTCTGTATTTTCCCCAAAATCAAAGATTGGATGAGAGGTTTTACTTTTACCAACTCCAAAGAGGCAGTGATAGCGTTCAATCAGCACGTAGAAAAAAAACATGCCTTCAGATTGGTCCTCTTGTTTTAAAAAATGGTTCAATCGCATGAAAAAATGTTTAAACTATAAATTATTTTGAAAAGCAATAAAAACAATATTTTGGTCATAACATGTTGTTTTTTTAAGTTACGCAAAACTTATAGTGTTTACGTATTAGTACCTATAGCATATTAAGCTTTTAAGTACGTGGAATCCAGTGCTAAGTAAATACAAATCACGCGTCTTATCACCGGACCTGTCCGCGGGTGTAGTGAGTGCTGTGTGTCAGCGAAAAACTAAAAGTGACTACCCACATTAATGACTGTACTCGTCACTTCAGTCTACCCGAGACCACGGCCACTGTACCGCTGCCGAAACATCGGTAATAAAGCGACTTGCCTATCTATAACATCTTGTATAATTCAACTATTTTTACACATAAAGAAATTGATTGACTGATTGCGTAATGGGAACATTGAATAGGACATACTTACATCGATACGAGCCAAACACATTTTGAACTCCCTTCTTTTGAACTCCGCCGCAATCGAGTAATAACCGGGCTAGTGCGAGACGATGTCGCACACCTTGGATTCTGTACAAAAATAACAATATATAAGTGTTCTTATTACACTATTTTTTTTTTACCAGCGCTCTACCAATTGAGCGCTGGTACGGAAAGCCAGAGGTTGCGGGTTCGAATCCCGGCATGGGTGAAATTTTTAGCCTCTAAATAGGTTTTTAAATTTGTTCCTTAGCACGGGTTAGTGCATTAATAATAAAAAATAAATTAGTGTAATCATGTGGGTACAGTGATATCGTTCCGATGTTAAACCTAACTGCAAAGTAGTATTCCTAAATTCCAAAATTGTAATTCCTGGTGTGCAATAAAGTATATTCATTTCATTTCATTTCAAAGTAGGTAGTCGGGGCTGTAAGTAATGCAATTTGCTTAAGTCAGATGTCGCTGCCTGTACGTAATACAGAGAATATTGTAAAGAGGTTCGAAATTTCACTGATGCCGTGACTCGCCCATTGGCTCAATTGGTAGAGCGCTGGTACGGATAGCCAGAGGTTGCGGGTTCGAATCCCGAATCCCATGGGTGAAATTTTTAGCCTCTAAATAGGTTTTTAAAAGTGTTCTTATATTAATTCCGGAATATCTACCTCAGACAGCCAAGTGGGTCGCTACAGACAAAACTTGAGCAGATGGGTTTATAATGCCCCAACGGTGGAGCAATGTGTTTGTGGAGACTCATTGCAATACATGGTGCATCTGCTCTAATGGCCATTGTACCCTCACATCTACACTCTGGAGGACCTAACAGAGGCCAACGCTGCTGCAATTGCAGTGGCCAGCTATTGGGCAGGAAGAATGTAAACTGGTCGAGTTGCTGACGCGTAGAGAAGAAGAAAAACACCACAGATAGTGCACCATCATTGTAACAAGAGGTGGTTCCGATTTATGCACAAGCTTGCAAAGCTCGCCTTTCAGCAAACGACCTATATTCCCTTGGCAGTGTCACGGAGGCGCGACGCCGCGATCTCGTTACGGCGCATTCATTATGGAAGACCCACCTTAAATAAATATTTGCTCTCTAAAGAAAGCGCCCTTTTGTTTACCTTTTTAAGCGTCAAGGACTTTGAAAAGATTGTGAAAATAACAGGTTGGGGCGGAGCGCGATATAAGCGGAGCGGTACGCGGAGCGGTGTCGTGTCTTACACGGGTAGAATTTTGCTACTCCTAATATCACGTGACATAACATATTAAGAACATAACTTATTTGCCATGGTCATCATCATTTATCAATTAAAGTTTACTTAAACATTTTTTTTTCCTCTGTAGTAGTATCATCTAGTGTTTCATCTAGTAATGACCGGTGGACTACTGCAGTTACAGAGCAGTTGTCGACGTTGTGTATACGTGGAGTAGCAGTGGTAACAAATAATATCAAGAATTAATACGTAATGAATGTGGTCAATGTACATAAAATGTATTATATCATCATCATCATTTAGCCATAAGAATTGGTAGACACCGGCCCCATCCATGGGTTTCTAAAAAGGCCGGTTGAAAGCAGCTTGCATCCAGCGTCTTCCTGCCACTTGTATGAGCTATTCTGTCCATCTTGTGGCTGGTATTCCTACACTGCGCTTGCCGATATGTGGTGTACATTCAAGAACTTTTAAGTCCGATCGGCCATCAGTTCTGCGTGCCCCGCTCACTGCAACTTCCACTTACTAATCCGCTGGGCTCGACTCTCTTAGGAAATTTGAGTTTAGTCAGTACGCCGCCGGTGTTCAAACCCGGGACCTCTTGCATGGTAGGCAGAAACCCTACCGCTGCGCCACCGAGGTCGTCAAACTTAGTATAGGGCTAACGAGATTTGTGTAATATGTCCAGGAATATTTATTATTGGTAGTTAGCCAAGGTCGGCTAGGTCTACCTCACGATGGGCTGGTTGAGAGAGCGGAATGGGAGGTGAAGTGAATGGACTTACTTGGTGATGGTGGATGATGGCTCGCTTTAGCTGTTGGGCAGATGATGAGCGGTGATGGTGAGCTGATGCGCCAGCGCACGGAGAACACTCCTGCACTGTTCACTTATAGTCTAATATTGTTTTTTGAGCTGATAAAGTTAATTAGTCACCAAATGTCTATCACTTCACGAGAATTCGAGCACTTATTACGCGCGTATGTCACCGTGCGAATGTGTGTGCAGATGGATGGATAAATTAGTAGCGAGCGAGCGGCACAAGCGACGGCACCGGCACGACTGAATAATGAATGAATGAGTGACCACAGATTCATGATTACGTCGCGTCGCGCCATTATCACATCATCAGATGTGATAGGGTGATGTGTCGAATTTTGGAGTTTTCCTGTCCATTTTTTTCTCCAAGATGATCCAGATTGTGAAATGGACACCAAATTTGAATTGTTACGTTCATTAAGCCGCAGTTTCTGTGCTACTTTAAATAAAACCTTTTCACCGTTGTGACACGAGCAACCGACGACGCGAGCTCCGTCTCTGTTCACCATGTTTTCCGATATTACGACACCCGTATGTAGATACGGACTAAAAGTCTACAAAACCTTTTCATTTCATTTAATTTCAGATTTTATATATAATTATAAAGGCGAAAATTTGTGAGTAAGTATGTTTGTTACTTCTTCATGTCTAAACAGCTAGAGCGGTTTAAACAGAAATTGGCATAAAGTTAGCTGTGACTCTAGATTAACACATAGGCTAGGTGTTACTGCGGGAAAATATCTTATTCGCATTGGAAAATCGATAAACCACGGGTAACACCGCGGGCGACAGCTAGTTAATAATATTCCTTCCGCAATACCGCGAAGCGCTCGTGGCCTAGGCGAACCGAGTGATTGGAAACAATTACATGGTTAAGCAACAACAGGCGCGGTCAGGTATGGGATGGGTGAGCGTCCCGTGACTACCGCTAGTGGCATTTTTCCGAGCGCTTCCGTGCTTCGCAAGGCACGCTAAGCCGTCGGTGCTGGATGTCATATAATGGCAGTCGTTAAGCCATGTCAGAGGCCTTATGGGCGGCTTGATAACTTCTGACAGTAAGCCCCGCCACTGTCTTACAATCCTCCACCAACCCGGACTTGGCCCCCGTGGTGGAGTATGGCCTAACCTTCCTGCGATGCAGGAAGAGACCCGTGCCCCAGCAGTGGGGACATACAAGGGTTGATAACGAATACCGCTACGCTTCCCGCTCCGCTCGTCACAGGCCGCGCGCCCTCTCGCCCCAGCCGCTTGTTTTGCGGCGAGTCCCACCCGCCTTCGTTACGGGAGTATTTTTCAGGAAATTGCCTGCCCCGCCCCGCAGTCCCGCCGCACCCCCGCTGAGCCCTATTACCGGCACGTCTTGAATAATTCGACGCGAGAGTCGATCTTTAGCGTCTGTTGTGAAAAAGCGGGAGATTTTAACGAATCCCGTTGTGAGGTGAAATGGGATTGCCACTTTTTGGTTTTATTCCAGGGAAAATCGGCCCGGCGATGGTTAGTACAGTCGACAGCACAATAACCTTTTCGGGCATGCAATTTACTCAGTTGCAATACTGTATCTTTTTTATTTCATTAGAAAAACAAACGGCTACTAACATATTAAATTTACAAACAGAAAGCCGTTCATATTATTTAAAAATCGTTCATATTATTAGAAGATAATAATATGAACGATTTTGCAAGATAAATGTAAATGTGTCTTCTGTCCACTGTACAAGTGATCTGCTAACAGCGTACTCGGTGACTGACAGTAGTTCTTGGGACTTCTTCTTCAGGCTATATTAGTCCACTGCTGGACATAGCCCTCCCCTAATGAGCGCCATGGCGCCCTGTCTTCAGCTTGCCTTATCCAAGATCTGCCTGTAGATTTCCATTTTTAAATAACATAAATATATTTTTAAATTACAAAAACGGTTATATTTAAAAGTAAAAATAAATTTAATGCGATACAGTAAGTTGGACAAACAATTCATAAATTCAGAGGCCTTCCTTATAGGCGGCTTGATCACTTCTGACAGTAAGGCCCGCTACTGCTTTACAATCCTCCCTCAATATGGACTTGGCCCCTTATTTTTTTTGTTACCCAGGAGAAACCCCATTGCGGGTACCACCGGCTCGAGGGAGCGCGGTGGTTGTATCGGACTCCCCGCCCTGAAAAGAGCGGTATGCCGACTAAAACTCCTGGGGTGTTCCTCCGCACCGCAAAGGACGGGGCCACGGGAACGCTTACGCACACTACCGCGACCCCGTCTGCGGGCGCCCTTGCGGGCACTCCTTCGGCGCCCCTGCCCCATCGCATCGACCCTACGACGGGGCCTAACCTTCCTGCGACGCAGAGACCCGTTCCCTAGCTGTGGGGACATACAAAGGGTTGAAATAATGCCATACTATTGTTAGTTTGATAATAAATTTATTGATACTCTTACAAACAGCAGGTCTTAGCCTATTACGAGTAAAACTCTTTCCTCTGGCGAACTGATATAAGCGTGACCGACCTAGCGACTGAAATTGATATTGATTTATTCAACTGCAATGCAAAGTCGCTCAGGCAACACTTCAGTGATAACTTCTCTAACTTCTTCCTCTGTTGCTATGGTTCGTTCGTTATCGTTATCAACCCTTGTATGACCCCATTGCTGGGGCACGGGTCTCTTCCTGCACTGCAAGAAGGTTGGGCCATACTCCATCACCGGTGCCAAGTCCGGGTTGGTGGAGGATTGTAAGACAGTGGCAGGCCTTTCCATCAGAAGTTATGAAGCCGCCCATAAGGCCTCTGACAAGTCTAAACGACTGCCATTACATGACAGCCGGCACCGATGGCTTAGCGTGCCTTGCGAAGCACGGAAGCGCACGGAGCGAGCGAAAAATGCCACGAGCGGTAGTCACGGGACGGTCACCCATCCTGCACCTTACTGCGCCTGTTGTTGCTTAACTCAAGTGATTGATTCAAATCACTCCATTCGCCTAGGCCACGAGCGCTTCTATGCTATGGTTGAAAACCTGTAATTGGCTCACAAATAGTACTTATCCTTTCCTTACTATACTTACCTTACTTATTATAAGCGCTCTTATTATAATACTCTTTCACGCAAAAACTACTGAATGGATTTTAATGAAACTCTACAATAACATAGCTTACTATTCATCAGAATAACATATTTATACAGATATTGAAATGAAATATCTGTATAAATGTGTTTTAATTGCAACAATTAAAACAGATATTGAAATGAAATTAAATAAAATGAATGGTTTTATTCAAAGTAGCGCAGAAACTGCGGCTTAATGAACGTTACAAGTCAATCTAATTGTCCATTTTAAAAACTAGATCATTTTGGGGAAACAATGGACAAAAAAACTCCAAACTTAGTCTTTTCAAAGTCCTTAATCAACAGAATTTACATATTTTTTACAAAACTCATGCATGGTATTGGCTTTAATTCCAGACATCGTTGTCATCTAAATAATCCTTAATATTGTAGTAACCCTAAGTAATGTGTGAATATCTCTATAAAAAAGTTGGACAAAATCTACCCGATAATCCTGCGTAGACGAAGTCGCCCAGCTATTTTTATAAAAGTCTCGTACGGTAATTGTTTATCAGCAGTTGCGTTTTTATAAATATGAAAGAAAAAGTTGTTTGAAAATATGGCAAAAAAAATTTTTGGAAACAACATAATTTATACACATAATAATACAACTAAATATTGTGTAAAAAAAAAAACGAAAAAATATATTGACATTATGATATAAGTGCGATAAGTTGACAACTACAGCCGCCAAAAAAGCGGAGCCTGATTATCAAAGCACACGTATGTCATACGTCCGCCTTATACATATTGCGAGTAAATAAACAAAACTTGGACTTTCTTAAACAAACAAATCTTAAATAGCTTGTCAGAGCAGTTAGAAAAAATTAATCAACTTATAAAATTGATTATTATCTCTTTAAGTCAATAAAGTTAAAAGTTTATTTCATTCATAAAATGTTGACCACTTTTCTGATATAAAATATGTCTTTGCTAAGACTTAAAAAAGTACCGCTTGTTTTAGACGAAGCATCTTGAAAAAGCGTGCGTTTTACCTTAATAAAAAGAAACTCGTGCGTTTTACATTAAATAAGGACATAGCCCTCCCCTATGGCGCTCATTAAGGGAGGGCTATGTCCAGCAGTGGACTAATATAGCCTGAAGAAGAAGAAGGCATAAGTACGTAATGAGGAAACAATACGCTAATGAAATTCGTGCAATAAAAGACCCTTTACGAGCAAATGTGTTATAAGCAATAATATATCACATACACGCATACGTAAACTCACGCCTGTTTACCGGAGGGGTAGATCTGCCATTTGCTACGATCCTGACAGATCTTTTTTGCTTCAATTAAAATATGTTAAAAAGTTTTTTAAATACGTCTTTGGGCAAATCTCATTTCATCTAATTAGTTGAAAGAAACGTCCCAAATTAAAATTATCTTATCCAATTGCGATGTGATCTAATAAGACGAGTATTCGGCGAGTAAAGTTATAGGAGACAATCCCGTTGCAATTAGCCAACTCGCTGTAGCAGAAACGAAACGGCGTCCGTCAAACGTTTTGCTTTTACAGTGGCGCGTTTAGACCTAACGAAGCCGTTCGTGTGTGAAACGAAAAAAAACTCATTTGTTTTATTCACTACAAAAACCAAATGTTTTTTGAACGTCAAAGTTATTAGTTTTCTCATTATTTATTTAGAAGTATATCCAAAACCAACAGTTATTACAAAAAAAAGATAGAATCTTACCAATTATAGGGAATCATAAAGCCAATTTAAACAGGTTTACACTTATAGTACACAGTCTAGAAACAGGATTCTTATGTATTAAACATTAATAGATTATGTGGAGAAGAAGCTAACAAAAAAAACTTCACGATCCGAATGATATTTTTGCATTTTTGTCTATTTCTATTAGTACTTTTCTTTCTTCTTTATCCTCTGCAATTTTTTAATCAGTTCTGTTAATAATTTCGCAGTTTCCATCTCCCATCCCTTTTTCTCGTGCACAGTTACTATATATATAGTATAATAATCATGTGGGTACAGCGATATCATTCCGATATAAAAACCTAACTGCAAAGTAGGTAGTCGGGGTTGTAAATGATGCAATCTACTTCAGCCAGATGTCGCTGCCTGTACGTAATACAGAGAATAGTGTAAAGAGGTTCGAAATTTCACTGATGCCGGTGAGTTGCCCATTAGCTCAGTTGGATAGAGCGCTGGCACAGATAGCCAGAGGTTGTGGGTTCGAATCCCGGCATGGGTGGAATTTTTAGCCCCTAAATAGGTTTTTAAAATTGTCCTTGGCACGGGTTAGTGCATTAAAAATAAAATTAGTATCATAACAGTTACTATAGCCACGAGCAAGAGGCAAGAAGGCTCTGAACTGATTGTTACCTTCTTGCTCGCAAACTCAAACGACGGCGGAATAAAATGGAGCTGCCAAATTAACTTCTCGTTTCTCCGCAGCGCTGCAGGATGTTCGTTCATCCTGCATACTGCTTCTTTTTTTTTCACTGTTTTCTGTTACTTTTACCGCATAAACTACATTGACCGCCAGCTTGTGGACCTTCAAAGAGGCTGCTACAGGGGCCGAATACAGCGGTGTGTGAGTGAACAATGTGAATGACCAAGTGCCGAAAATCAAGAACCAAATCAATTTCGAAAGCATAAATCAGACAAAAAGCTCAGAGAACACAAGTAATATAAACATATAATTTTAAAAAAAGGTAAACTAAATCCTGGTAAAAAATGCGAATGGTGCAGATAATATTGTATTGCTAAAACAAGACCGGTCAAGTGTAAGCTCACCCACCGAGCGTCAGTAAAACCATCTCGCGTGCATAGAACTAACATTAAATTATCTACTATCCCAATACTATAGATTATTATATTTATTCCGGAAAATTTAAGGAAGTAATTAAATTACCTGAATTAATATTTTTTAGTACTATGTAGCATTTTTTACGATTTTTTTAAATAATCAGATAATATACATGGGCTTAGGTCTCTGCCTACTTTTTCGGGCAACTAAACATAATAATAATATGATAATTTCCTAAAATTACTAGCTAGTAACAGCAGCGAGACGAACATAGAGGCTACTACTAATACTAGAGAAGTATAACATCGGTTTCTCACTCGGAAGGTCGTATGTTTGAATCCCAGTATACACCAATGACTTTGTTTTCTTATAAGCATTTGTGAAGTTGTAGTAGCAATACCACTCGTTAACTATGAAGGAAAACTTCGCGAGGAAAAATGCCTGAGGTTGTCAACTACTTTCGCACTTGAAATTGTCAAGCCGCGGTGGACATGTGGGTTAATAATGCTCATACTCTCTCTTTCTGAGAGAAGTCTTGGGTTCTGCAGTAGGAAGTAACAAATACTGACACAAAGATTCAACTACACGTAGTTTGTTACAAGGATTCTTGTTCTTATCGAGTCATTGACAAGCCATTAGAATTCGGGATGCAAAAAAAAAGTGAACTGCCTGAATCGAAAACCATTTTGAGCTTAGCAACCAAACTACAGTATTTTTAATGTAAGAGATTTTTATCATAAAAGGTGAGCCTTATTTTAAGTAAATAATAATATTTAAATGCCCTTCATATGACCTCTATGATGACGTCACATGTTAAATCGTCTGTGGTAGTAGTTTTTCTGTGGAAAAACTACCAATGGCCTGTAAACTTTATCTGCCAAACATCTGTCTTTTTACACTAAACAGACAAATCCAATCGCGAACTCTACCTACACACAGAGTATGTAACATATGACGTCACGCCGCATAATATTCATTTCAGTTAAATAACAATGATAAACACGATTAATCACGAAAAAAATTAAATTACTTTCTTAAAATTACGTCTACTATCAGAATATAAAATAAAATCCGATCATAAAAAACACTTTGCATCCCTAATTGTATTCGCCCACAACTTGTCTAAGATAAGAACGATTGTGTTCAGGTAAAGGGACGTTTGTCGACGATTTGCTCTCTCGGTGTAATCGCGCCGTGACAAGAGACAATTTGTTTTTATAACAGCTTCACACTCGGCTGGGTACCACTCGAATAAAGTTTCATCAAATTGTCCCTTCAAACGTAAATAGGCGAGCGGCATTTCAAAATATATTAACAATTTTATTAAATTTTCTTCGCTTCGTTAATATTAATAATATATTTTTTACTATTTTCACTGAAAAAACCATTTAATTAAACGCTACAAAGTCTTACAAACACCTGACTTAAAAATTGAGATAAGAATATTTTATATGACACTATTATTTATTACAAAGGTGAATGTTTGTGTGTAAGTTTGTTACTCCTTCACGTCTAAACGGCTGGAGCGATTTTAATAAAATGTTGTATGATGTTAGCTGATACCCTGGATTAAAGCATAGGCTATGTTTTACTCCTAGAAAATATAAGATAAGATAAGAATATTTTTTATTGTGCACCAGAGCACATTATTATAAAACATGTAATTAAAATATCTTATTATCATGGGAAAATCGTTAAACGCGCATAACACCGCGGGATTAGCTAGTTGTAAAATATTTTTATCATAGAAGAGACCCACTCAACATTGGGCAGCTACAGGTTGTCTTTAACCTGAAGAAGACTCAGTAAGAAGTTTCTAAAATACCGTGTAATTAGTTATTTAAAAATATGTAATATCATAACCAACCACGAATTTATTAATATATAGGGAAGAGCGGGTGATCGTGCTCTTCCACTATAAAGGGAAATTTCCCGCCAGGCAGAACGTATGCCTGGGGACGGCCGGTCCAGCTATTGTTAGTCGGACGTTATATTTATGCTATGTCATTGAAACACTTTGATTGCGCGATGCAGGAGTATTGGAGTTTTGTAGTGCGCGCGCAGAGTTGACATATGCTCGCCACATTAACATATTGGAAATATTCTCAGACCTATTTCACAAATCAGCTACAGTTCGCTTCATAGGTCGCTGGTTCAGATTTAGCTCAATGGACCATGTTAGAAGATGGGTCAGGAGCAATTCTTGAGACTGTAGATTGGATTTGAAAGTTACGTATGACATGAACTCGCCTTAATAATTTTATTATAATTCGCAACCAACCACAACCACATGGTAAGGCTGGCCGTATGCTGACACGCAGGCGACGCAGCGCATGGAATGTCATTGGTCTACCTACGGTGCGGCGCAGGCACGTGCGATGCAGACAAGTGTCTGCCCTGCTCTGCGTCTCGTTGTAGTGCCGGCACAGATTTCTGCGCGACGCGTGCACGTCGAGGCGAGATTACTAACAATTTTGTTGCAATGATTGAACATAATTGAATTAATTCGCTGTGAACCTTGTTTGTATGATACAAATCATCCAGACTATTCAAAAAAGACTTTGAAAGAGTTATTATGGGTGAGTTGCCAAAGAATGGAGCGAATAGTTGCGTCGCAGCATGCGGTGGGGGCTATGTCTGCCTCAATTGCCCTGCCCTGTTCTGTGCTGCGCTATGCTGCGACGCCTGCATCTCAGCATGCGCCCAGCCTGATTCGGTGACACAGAGAGAGAGGAAAACGTTTAGCCAACTTAACTAAAAATAGTGGCATTGACTTGTGTTGCTGTAAACAGTCCCAAAGGGCATTGAAACTGTGAGGTATGTTTTGGTAACCAAACGCTTTTCTGCTAGACCAATGAAGCAGAACTCATAAGATAGTCAATTAAATCTTGCTATTTTCAAAAACCTATTTAGAGGCTAAAAATTTAAAAATAAAAAAAAGTTTTTATTTTTAAATTGGTTTAGCACGGGTTCACGGGCACAATTCTTGCTATTTCAAAATGTTCAATAAAGAACATGTATAAACGACTACGCCACCACTTTCGTATAGATATGAGATTATTTTACTCGTTTGCTTTGGCAATCGGCTTATTTATGTCCAAAACAGGGCGCTTGCCTCGGCCTCGGTGGCGCAGCGGTTTGGCACGCTGACTGTACAACAGAAGGTCTCGGGTTCGACCCTCGGCCGGGTCAAACTAGGAAACGAAGTTGTCTAGTTTGTCTCGGGTCTTGGATGTTGTACGAGCAAACTCGACATAGATGTATTAGTAATAAGTAAACAGCTGATACAGCGAACCTACCCACAATGTACCCAAATGTAGGGCGCACGACTTTGCCCCTACAGATGTTATCTTTGTATTTATTGTATTAATTCTATCGTCAAGTTAGCATCTGAAACACAAGTCACTTAGTTGTACTTAATATGGGGCTAATAAGATCTGTGTAATGTGTTCATGAATATTTAATTATTTGCCTTCTTTTAGACAGGCTTAATTTTCTTGCGTGCTCAACGAGGATTGGAAGTTTCAAGCGCTGAGGTATGTGAACACCTCGAACACTCAGGTTTCCTCACGATATTCACACCTATAACGTTTAAACTACACAGCTGCAGGCAGCAACAGTGGTTGTTGATGTATGTGTTTCAGAATTGTGTTACATACTGAATTCTTTTGTGTTACATACTAGTTTTTTTGCTTTTTCTAACAGCTTTTCTTCCGCAGTCCTTCTTCCTCTGTTTTTTTTACAGGTAGTGTATACGCCAGGTGGAATATACTTTCAAACATGCGTATCGTGGCATACAAAACTGAAAACCCAAATTCAAGTGCTTCTGGGCTTAACTCGTTTCTTTTCTCCAGATTGTTGAAGTCCTTTGAAGTGGCTCTATAGATGTAGCACTTACTTGTTGAAGCTGTACTGGTATCTGCATTGCATTTTTTTTCATAAATCATTAATGTCTGATTCAGACTATAACGTAAATACAATAATAAGTATAACGTTCCACATCAATTGTACTTCAGATTTCACAAAGAATACACACATAGCACACACACAATCACATACACACATACACGCACACCACACACACACACACACTCGAAACACACTCACATACCCATACATAAATACAGACAGACATGCATACACCTCGTTGGATTATTTATTGATAATTAAGTAAGTGATTGCATTAAGAATAATGTAAATTTTATTTTCTTTTCACTACCTAAATTTTGCATGAAATTAAGTTTTATAGTTATTTCTTGGTTCTTTTTGAACTTTTGTTGAAAAGTAATATCTACCTGTGTACTATCCACTATTTTACGAAATTGTTTTTTTTTCCACCATGGTAATCGAAAGAGCAGGACCTTCCGTAATACAGGTTTTTACCTAGTACGGGGTCTTTACCCTTTTATAAATTGTGAAATTTTATAATAAATAATAGTTTTGATGTGAACTATTCAGCTTTAATTATTATCTACATAAACAAAACATCTAAAGTAAAACTAAAATAATAACTAAACTAAAATCTAATTAACATAAAGAAATAAAAATAAATACCTATAATTTACAAATAAAACACTTGCCCCAGGTCGGTGTCCCTCGGCAGGGAGCCCAGAATGCGGGCAACATTCCCCCTTTGGATGGCCAGACTTATTCTCTGGCCGAGGTATGCGCCAGCCCTCCGGTCCCCCGTGGCATCGATGAGGCGCGTTGACAGCTCTTTAAAGAGCGAACGCGCCTCGGGGCCCCACGGACCCAGTGTCTCGACCCCAAACGGCGCGAATATGTATTGGTTGCCCAATGTTGCATATTTCCGCCGTTTGAGGCCTTCCGCCGCCCCGGCCGCTGAGCCAGCGGCCCTTATACTCTGGGAAACATGGGAAGGTGCTAGTGTGTGTGTGTGCTTCGAAATAAAATAATATTTTATTTTATTATTATTTATTTACTAAAGTTGTGAAGTTGAAAAAGGTTTTATAAATAATAAACTGAACGACTTCAATATTCTGTGTTTTATTTATAATGATGAACTTGATAAAAACACGAATAAGCAAGTAAAGGACAATTTATGTAGTCCTGTCTGGTTGAAATGTAAAGTAGTAGTGACTAAAAATCAAGGAAATCTCAAAAATGATTGACGTTATTTTAAATTTTGAAAATGATAGACAGAATTAAAGAAATATCACAAAAAAATGGTGTAAAGAGGCTTGCACCGTTATAAAGTGAGTAGCATAAAAGAAAAAAACACCACTTTCTTCTCATCTCGGTCAGAACAGTACCCCAAAAGCCTTCCAGTGGCCACAACCAATTAAAGCTCCGAAAAGTTCCAGCGATTGTAATTATAAGTTCACTTTCTGTTGATGGCTTCAATGTCTGCTGGGAATATTAAATGTACAATTTTCTCGATTAGTTGAAGTCCGTGACTTGGCTCAGGAAGACTTGCTCAGACAGGTACAGTCAGCTGCTCCTCTATAGTTGCATGCGACCACTCTAATCAATTTGCTTGAAGCGCTCGTGGCCTAAGCAAACCGAGTGATTGGAATCAATCACTGGTTAAGCTACAACAGGCGCGGTCAGGTACGGGATGGGTGAGCGTCGGTTTATCGCAATAAAATTGAATTGAATTGCGTCCCGTGACTACCACTAGTGGCATTTTTCCGAGCGCCGCAAGGCACGTTAAGCCGTTGGTGCCGGCTGTCGTCGATAGATGGCAGTTGTTAAGCCAAGTCAGAGGCCTTAGGGCGGCTTGAAAACTTCTGACAGTAAGACCAGCCACTAGTCTGGCAAGCCTCCACCAATCCGGACTTGGCCACCGTGATGGAGTATGGCCCATACCCTCCTCAGGGAAGAGACCCGTGCCCCTCGGTGGGGACATAATAGGGTGATGATGACGTAAGTTTTAGTTCAAGAAATGAGGAACTTCTCGTCGACCTACTTTGAAATCTCAAATTCCGTTGAAAATACACAAAGAGTGGGCGAAACAAATGCCGTAGCAATTGAATCTATTTGCACGAGTCCTTCATTGTTATTTATTAATTATTCAGCGAAACAATAGTCAAGAAAGTTCTAACAAAGAAAGGTCAGGGAAGCTGTAGAAAAATCAAACGATTCATTTCACTTTCGATTAATTGTTTTGTTTTGTCACGGGAATGGATGATTTAGAATGAAATACCTTTTAATGTTATTTTAAGACAGCCTTTTTAAAGTACTACGAAGACATCCCGACCAAACGTCGTGCCGTTTCCGCAGCTGCGCGGTCATAGTGGTAACATTCATAGTCCACGACACAGATTATTTAGAGACACTACGTATGTCTAGTACAAACGTGACACAGATTTTGTTCGGTATGTCTTGTTCATAATCAATTTCTACGGTTTTAGTCTGCTCTTATGATCGGTCTGTTTGTGTGTGAATTTTTTTTTGTGTATATGTATATATATATATATATATAATTTGTGTTTTGGCAATAAATGTAGTTCACTTTCACTTCGCGGAAATGTTTAAACCTAAAATAATCACAGAGCTGGAATTACGCCCGTATTACAAAGGAGAGCTCTTACTTTGATCGATCGATATCAACCCTTGTATATCCCCACTGCTTAGGCACGGGTCTCTTCCTGCATCACAGGAAGGTTAAGCCTTACTCCACTACGGGGGCCATGTCCGGGTTGGTGGAGGATTGTAAGACAGTTGCGAGCCTTACAGTCAGAAGTTATCAAGCCCATAAGGCCTCTAACATGGCTTAACGACTGCTATTACATGAAAGCCGGCATCAACGGCTTAACTTGCCTTGCTAAGCACGGAAGCGCTCGGAAAAATGCCACTAGTGGTAGGCACGCGACGGTCACCCATCCTCCACCCGACCGAGCCTGTTGTTGCTTAACTCAAGTGATTGATTTTAATCACACGGTTCTACTAGGCCACATGCGCATTGAGATCGTACCTAATTCAAAATACTGTTTGAACTGAATGACGCCTTCCATGCCGATTTCGGCAACGGAGACCAATTCTGTTTTGTTATACTGGTGCGTCCTCACTTGACTAATGTAACCAATTTTAGCAGTAAACGTCCGAAGACAGGTGCCACATGTGAGGACTCCATTTACATAATTATACAAAATATATGAGGGCGCTTCAACATGGGCGTGCCAACCACCAGATAGTCTGACGACTTGGTTACGGTGGCAGGGAGTCGCTGAAATTGCGTAGCTAGTGTGAAAACTATTTATCCGTCGTACATTATATTATCATAATAAATTATGAATTGTAGTTCCATAAATGCCTAGTCAAAGCGAGTTATTGGAATCCATTATTGAGTTAAACAACAATAGGCGCGGTCAGGTGTAGTATGGGTGACCGCCACGTGATTACCGCTAGTGGCATTTTTTCCGAGCGCTTCCATGCTTCGCATGGCACGTTAAGCCGTTGTTGCCGGCTGTCATGTAGTGGCAGTCGTTATGCCATGTCAGAGGCCTTATGGGCGGCTTGATAACTACTGACAACCCTCCGCTTGTGGTGGAGTTTGGCCTTACTTTCCTGCGATGCGACCATATGCGTCTGGGGACAAAAAAAAACCTAGGTCTTGGATGTTTACATGTTTGTGATGTCGTTGTTTCCGGTTCCCACGACACAGGGTATCCTAGTGTGGAGCCAGAAGCAATGTTTGTGCTTTGCAAAAATTTGTACGTCTACAATGGCAAATCATGCAGGACAAATATAAGACTATGTACGCTTCATGAAAACTCGTGTTTGACAAATAAATATCTTTGTCTTTATCTTTGGATGTAAATGTTATGTTACGTACATACATACATAACCTCACGCCTGTATCCCAGAGGGGTAGGCAGAGACCAGGGACTGCCACTTACCATGATCCTGACAGAACACCTTCGCTTCATCAACGACGAAATGTTATGTTACATATAATTATACGAAAAACGAAAATAAAATGTTGTCACGTATCGCCAACTGTACTTAAATGTATTTATTCTAGAATTAGACTCGAGCTAGCTTAAAGGCCTTTATTATGAAACCATTCCAAGTCTTAAGACTTGAAGGGAAGTTGCTAAAATAAGTTTTAACAGAAGCTTAAGGTGGCAAAATTCTTGTAACAATTTTTAAGTCATAAACATAAAATGCTGGATGCTTTAAACATAGTCAATAAATCAATATGCTGATAAGTAACGTATTTCCTTAGGTAGCCTCTTTCTTCCTAAGTGAATAGCATTCGTTAACCGTATTACTTAATCCTGCTTACTTTAATGCCTGTTTAAATACCTCAGCGCTTGAAATTGCCAATCCACGGTGGGGACGAGTGTCGATATCAACCCTTGTGTCCCCACTGCTGGGGCGCGGGTCTCTTCATGCATCGCAGGAAAGTTAGGCCATACTCCACCACGGGGGCAAAGACCGGGTTGGTGGAGGATCGTAAGACAGTGGCGTGCCTTACTGTCGGAAGTTATCAAACTACATGGCTTAACGACTGTAGAATTCTAAAGGGCCCGATCATCGGGCCTTAAAACAAGCCAAGGACTTTGCTTTTCTCACTTCCACGGGCAGATTATTCCATAAATGGACTGCCTAAACCGTGAAAGAGGAGCCATAAAATTTTGTACTGTGGAGGGGAGTTTTGAGGAGAAGGTTTAAATAAAGGGCTAGTACATTAAGCACTCATACAGCACCTGACCGCGCCTGCTGTTTCTTAAGCTAGATGATTGGTTTTAACAACTCGTTTTTACTAGGCCACGAGCGCTTTTCGAGCGGTTATTGTTATTAATGAAACACCGTGTACTTTGCTGAAACACCCGAGTTATTTGACACCAGTTTAGACACTCATTAAACAAGCGAAGTTCGGGAAAGTCGTTTTTGAGGGTGCTTTGACACCGATCCCTCTCATAGAAATAATTTTATTATAATGAGGAGTTTTAATCTGAGGTTTCTATAGAGGTACATTGTTTACTTGTCCAATTTAGTAAACAAACCTTAAAACTGAGATTAGATGCCTAAACTAGACATTTTCTCGCAAATTCATGAACTATGTTTATAAAATTGGCAGCGTGTTATCTAAAAGAGTGTTCCAGGTTACTTCATTTATGGAAATGTGGCAGTTTCGGACTAAAAAGTCACAGTTTAAGGGTAGAATTTTGTTTACTAAATTGGACAAGTAAGAATAAATAGACTGTTGATACAGGGTTATTGTAGTAAACAAGGACTGTAGACGCCTATATTACAGTCTACTAGTAGAGTTAGGATATGATTTAGGATATTCCGCAAGTATCACACATCACAACAAACAATGGTATCCTAATGATATTCAAATCATTGTCAGCCATGTACAGTACTACACATCATAAAAGTCCCTTCAAGAATCGTCGTTCGCGCAGACTAGGAACAAATGTAACGAAAGTAGCCGAAGCTATCAGTACATTCAACATGATCTTAAACCGATACGGTTCAGGTGCAGAATTGATTGCCGCGGTAGCGCTACCTATTTCGCTCACGCTAATATTGCCAAACTAATAGTCACCTGCATCGATGACTTTGAATCAACCAATAGCAACAAAGGCGCGCGGCCTGCGATAAAATTAAACTATCTGATTGGTCGATCAACTTGCCGCACATCCAAAATTTGGTCATCTGCGCAGGTACATCCGCGAGACTTATTTCTTGTATAGCACTGTACTGGGATAAGATTATAACTGGCCAATACTTGTGCATATACCACCTCCAATAAGGGTGGACGGTTACATTTTTTGGAGGAGTTATGCATAGTACATGAGCAGCTTACGAACGTTACACTGCAGGACAAAGAATTTCTCTAGAAGAAAGAGGTTACATAGCTAATTTGTCCAATCTTATGCCAAATGTGATACTGATTAAAATAAGTAACTATGTACAGTCTGTTAGCTTTTAGAATATACCTCGGCTACTATCGGATAGAATCGAATATATTCGTGTAAGAGAATATCGGAACTAATATTACACTTAAGTTTTATACAGAGCAGGAATTAATAATACATACGTAATACAGAGAGTATTGTAAAGAGGTTCGAAATTTCACTAATGCCTGTGAGTCGCCCATTCTGCTGTTTAATAAATACCTATTCGTTTTTGCTAGAATAAGCACTTAGTCAAAATACTAACAAGTCAAAATAAGCACTTTGAAAGATAAATTAAAGGAAATAATGTTAATGTAGGTAAATATTGGCTGAACGAGTCTTGTTCTACTGTGTTCAAGGCTCGCTTAGCCAATATAATGATAATAACATGTAAGTATTGTTAGTTTAAAATAGTTATAGGAACTTATTTTTGTGTAAGAAAATAAATAGGTACTTACATTACTCAGTATATGTAGCAGTAAAATAATTAAATTAAGCCTCAAGTTATAAGAGCGCAACGCCAACAAACTGCACTGCAGTATGGCGAAATTTGTAAAACTAAAAATTGAAAGGTTATTTCTTTGCTATTAATTGAAAAAAAAAAAATTCTCACTTGGAAGAGCGCTGGCACGGTTAACCAGAGGTCGCGGATTAGAGTCCCGGTATGGGTGGAATTTTTAGTCTCTAAATAGGTTTTTTAAAAGAGCAGGAAGTAGTATTACACTCGTGTGCTTTCGGCGAAAACCGAAGCCTAGTCTAGAGCCCGAGGTATATTCTAAAAGCTAACAGAATTTATACTGTGTTCATGTGGATATACTGCTTTAGTTCATAGTATGTTTTGGTCTATAAGTGTAAAAGCATTCGCTGAAAATCAGCGCCGTGGTTCAACAATGGCATTAAGCTGAGCGGATACTTTTTGGTGCATATATGTAATAATGATTAAGTTTGAATATGTTAAGAATCGCTCGTAGCCCCTGCTGCCTGAGTGTTCTTAAACGATCACAAAGGTTAAGCAACTTAGTGCGCGTTCAGTGCATGGATGGGTGACCGTCTATGACTAACGCTAGTGGCGTTTTCCGTGCGGTTCCGTGCTTGGCAAAGCACGTTGAGTCGTCGGTGACGCCTGTCATGTTAAGCCATGTCAGTGGCCTTATGGGCGGCTTGATAACTTCTGACAGTACGGCCCTCCACAGACTTAGCGGTAGTCACGGGATGGTCACCAATCCTGCACCTTACCGCGCCTGTTGTTAACTCAAGTGATTGATTCCAACTTGGTTCGACTAGGCCACGAACTATTATTATTTTCGACATAGTTTTACAGCAATTCAACATTTCATTCCGCTTTAAAAATCTATTTAGAGGCTAAAAATTTCACCCATGACGGGATTCGAACCCGCAACCTCTGGCTATCCGTGCCAGCGCTCTACCAATTGAGCCAATGGGCGACTCACGGCATCAGTGAAATTTCGAACCTCTTTACACTATTCTCTGTATTACGTACAGGCAGCTTAAGTCAGATGTCGCTGCCTGTACGTAATACAGGCAGCGACATTGAGTGAGTCGACGAGAGACAGCGTGAGTCACCAGCGTGAGTCATAGCCAGAGGTTGCGGATTCGAATCCCGGCATGGGTGAAATTTTTAGCCTCTAAATAGGTTTTAAATTTGTTCCTTAGCACGGGTTAGTGCATTAAAAATAGTATAATTTCATTCCGCTGGCAAACAGTACAGTGCAAATTTATTTTCTAATATAGAGCAACCTCTGGAAGCATTACAATCTTATATGAAAGATTTTTAGCCTCCAGAACAAAAAAAAATTTTGTGTAATTTTACTATGAAATAAACAATTATTTTTTTTTACTATTTTTGTTTTTAATGCACTAACCCGTGCTAAGGAACAAATTTAAAAACCTATTTAGAGGCTAAAAAATTTCACCCACGCCGGGATTCGCCTATTGGCTCAATTGGTAGACCGCTGGCACGGATAGCCAGAGGTTGCGGGTTCGAATCCCGGCATGGGTGAAATTTTTAGCCTCTAAATAGGTTTTTAAATTTGTTCCTTAGCACGGGTTAGTGCATTTAAAATAAAAATAGTATAATCATGTGGGTACAGCGATATCGTTCCGATGTTAAAACCTAACTGCAAAGTAGGTAGTCGGGGCTGTAAATAATGCAATTTGCTTAAGTCAGATGTCGCTGCCTGTACGTAATACAGATAATAGTGTAAAGAGGTTCGAAATTTCACTGATGCCGTGAGTCGCCCATTGGCTCAATTATTAGAGCGCTGGCACGGATAGCCAGAGGTTGCGGGTTCGAATCCCGGCATGGGTGAAATTTTTAGCCTCTAAATAGGTCCCTGAAGATATCTTATGATAGCTTGCCTGAATCGCAGTTCAAAAAAAATGGTAAGCACAGTTTGTGCCAAAAAGGACTATTTAGATGACAATGAGGTCTGGAATTAAAGCCAGTGCAAATTATGAGTTCTATGTTTTATAATAATTATGTAAACCTTGTTAATTAAGGACTTTAAAAAGACTAAGTTTGGAGTTTTTTTGTCCCTTTTTTCTCCAAAATGATCTAGATTTTGAAATGGACACCTAGTTTGAATTGTAACGTTCATTAAGCCGCAGCTTCTGCGCTACTTTAAAAAAAACCTTTTCATTTCATTTTCACTTCATTTCCACGCCAACTGGTAAAATTGGAATTAACTGCCTAGAAGGGAATATATCTCAAAGTGACATTGAAATTATATAGTTTTAATGGGAGAAAGATTGACGAAACAAATATATATTGCGAATGTGAGTGGAAGGGCTGGTAAGGGACGTCCCAGGCGGACATAATTCGACCAAATAGGGGATGCATTAGCAAAAGGGAAGATAAAAAGTACCCGACACCGGCGTGCGTGCATGCAACCACTTATGAACGTTGATGAAGCGAAGGTGATCTGTTAGGATTGTGGCGGGTGGCAGTCCCTGGTATTTGCCTACAGGCGTGAGGTTATGTATGTATGTATGTATGTATGTATGTATGTATGTATGTATGTATGTATGTATGTATGTATGTATGTATGTATGTATGTATGTATGTATGTATGTATGTATGTATGTATGTATGTATGTATGTATGTATGTATGTATGTATGTATGTATGTATGTATGTATGTATGTATGTATGTATGTATGTATGTATGTATGTATGTATGTATGTATGTATGTATGGTTTTAATACCACAGAGGAGAAGAGAACCCTTCTCAAACTCAGATTGGAATGTCTTCTGTCTTTATATGACAAAAGATTTAGAAAAATCGTATGAAATGAAAGAAAATAATTTAATGTGATTATCAAGAGAGGCGGTACCTCAGTGGGTAGAATGATGAACTCTGAATAGAGAGCCCCAGGTTCGATTTCCAGTGCGGCCATGTATGATTTTGTTTTCTAAGTTATGTACTTTTGTGAAGTTATAGTAGCAATACTACTCGCTAAGGGAGAGGGAAAACATCGTGAGGAAACCTGAGTGTCTGTGGTGTTCAAATACCTCACTTAAAATTGCTACGCCTGATATATAAACGCCCATACTCTCTCTTATGCCTGTCTCCTGCATTGAGGCGTCTATAAGCGTTTATAAGCAAAGATAATAAAGGTTTAAAGCTTTATTAAGGAGCCGTTAAACATAATATAGCCATGTAATTATATGATTTTAATGCACTAACGCGTGCTAAGGACAATTTTAAAAACCTATTTAGAGGCTAAAAATTTCACCCATTTGAACCCGCGACCTCTGGCTATCCGTGCCAGCGCTCTTTCCAACTGAGCTAATGGGCGACCATAATTCTAACCATGTATAACCACCACTACTCATTAAGAACTACCTTCTAAAAAATAACTCTTGTACAAGAGTTCTCTTCTTTAATTTCTTCTGAGTTTTTCCATATCTTCTGTGGCATTAAAACCATACATACATAACCTCACGCTTGTATCCCAGAGGGGTAGGCAGAGACCCGGGACTGCCACTTGACACGATCCTGAAAGAAAAGAACTCTTCTTAAACTCATTGGAATGACATTGTTTTTATACCACAGAAGATTTAGAAAAACTCAGAAGAACTTAAATTAAAAAGTAAGGTAACATTTTATCTAATAAATACTCGCGATTAGACTCCCTTAACAAATAATCGGTAGGTACCACCACCGCGACTCATTAAGAAATTCTAAAGAAATCAAACCCATATTGGAATGACATCTATATTTTAAAAACCTATTTAGGGCTAAGGCTAGAGCCCGAGGTATATCATAAATGCAAATAATTTAGAAAACAAAGACATTGCCGCATGCCCAAACGCCAAGACCGTAATGGAAATCGAACCTGTGTCGCTAGCGTTGGAGTCTCCTGTTTCACCCACTGGGCTACTGCCGCTCAATTAGTAATGGAATAAACCCCGAAAAGTTACTGAATTACTTGATAACTTTTAAAACCTATTTAGAGGCTAAAAATACCACCCATGCCGGTATTCGAACCCGCGACCTCTGGCTATACTTTCCAGCGCTCTTTCCAACTGAGCTAATGGGTGACTCAACGGCATCAGTGAAATTTCGAACCTATTTACAATATTTTTGAACTAAAACTTTCGTAAGCACAACACATTGTAGACTTTTAGTCCGGATTGACTTACGGGGCTCCGTCTCTGCTCACCATGATTAAGCTCTGCGAATCGGAGCGAAACCTGGTCGGACTTTTCCAATATAACAAACCCGTAAGTAAATCCGGACTAAAAGTCTACTATTATTCTCTGTATTACGTACAGTCTATATTACACAGAATATTTAGTAAATTTAGAAAATAATTAAAAGACACACTCACGTAGAAACACTCCGTTTCACAGCCTATTTTTGGCTCCTCATACTTCTGATGTTTACTATTCGTTGACGGGCTGGGCTGGAATAAAGCGGGTAGTTGTTTTTAAATCTGCTTCTTTGTACGATGTATATTGCATTTCCTTGCTCTTATAATAGCTTCTTAATTAAGGGGAAGTTACAGGAAGCCAAAAACATATTTTATCAACTATTACAACTTCACGTACTAGGCATAATTATCGGCAGAATGCTATGCACTACTTTAAAAAATAAAAAGTCGGCATAGAGCGATTCCAAGTAGGGATGTTTCGCATTGTCGGCATAAAGCTACTTATTGTAAGGAAATATCTAAAAGTCGGCACAGGGACGGCATCGCGCTACTGAATCTGTGCATTTACTTATAGAAGGTGAGGCAGAGAAAAACTATAATAAATAGAAAAAAGATATATGTACGTTTTGAAGCGCTCGTGGCCTAGTTGAACCAAGTGATTGGAATCAATCACTTGAGTTAAGCAACAACAGGCGCGGTCAGGTGCAGGATGGGTGACCGTCCCGTGACTACCGCTAGTGGCATTTTTCCGAGCGCTTCCGTGCCTCGCAAGGCACGTTAAGCCGTTGGTGCCGGCTGTCATGTAATGGCATACGTTAAGCCATGTCAGAGGCCTTATGGGCGGCTTGATAACTTCTGACAGTAAGGCCCGCTACTGTCTTACAATCCACCACCAAACCGGACTTGGCCCCGTGGCCTAACATTCCTGGGATGCAGGAAGAGACCCGTGCCTCAGCAGTGGGGATATACAAGGGTTGTTAACGTAACGTTAACGAATGTTTTTATATAAAATAAAAACTTCTGTCATGGTGTTAGTTAATCGAAGTCATCTTAAGTTTGAATTTAGGCTAATTAATATTGTGATACAACGTTTACGAGGTCAGCTGATAAATATCGTGTCACAGTGTTTGTAATCGAACTTCTTCAAAACGCCTTCGCCGATTATTGTGAACAAAACTTCATTTCTGACTATTATGTCCATACAAGCCTGCAGTACAAAATTAAAATTAATGATATTTAAATTTTTAAGGATGAGGGGTAAAGGTATACATTTTACCAGATGGTACGTATGCTGAACATAAAAAATAAACTATTTTAGCCTCAAAAAATATAAGAATAGTTTTGGGTTGGAACCGAGTGTTTGGAATAAATCACGGGGATCTATCCCGCGACTACCGCTAGTGGCATTTGTTCCGAGTGCTTCTGTACTTTGCAAGGCACGCTAAACAGTTAGCGCCGGCTGCCACGTAATGGCAGTCGTTAAGCCATATCAGAGGCCTTATGGGCGGCTTGATAACTTCTGACAGTAAGGCCCGCCACTGTCTTACATTCCTCCACCAACTGGCTCCGTGGTGGCTTATGACCTAACCTTCCTGCGATGCAAGAAGAGACCACGTGCCCTAGCAGTGGGGACATATAATGGATCGGTAGCAACCTTGTTGGGATACAACACAACTATTTTTTTTAAAGACATTTCCTGCTTCTTTGACAGATCACCTGATTGATCGACAAATAATTAAATTTTACAAAAAGACAAAAAATTCGAAACTAATAAAAAGCCTCCGCGCCTAATCCTTCCGCTGAGTCGAGTTTATTAGGAAACTTGCCCGCCCCTTAACCAGCGCGCTAAGCTCCAACAATATAAGAGCTTAGTTCGACTTACGCCTGCAAGCGGTGCCTGCCAGCCGCCGTACTATGGACGCGACATTCCTGCTAGTAAAATCAAAATCTAGAAGAAGGAAAATTATCTGTACATGAAACTCTCCTGGCCTAGTCGAATCAAATCTTCTTCTTTTTCTTCAGGCTATATTATGTAGTCCACTGCTGGACATACCCCTTCCCTAATGAGCGCCATAGTGCCCTGTCTTCAGCTTGCCGCATCCAATATCTGCCGCCAGTTTTTCGCAGATCGTCATCCCACCTGGTCAGAGGGCGTCCTACACTACGTTTGCCGAGTCGCGGTTTCCACTCAAGAACACGTTTACTCCAACGGTTGTCGATTCTTCGCGAGATATGGCCAGCCCACTGCCACTTCAGCTTGCTGATTCTCTGAGCTATGTCGATAACTTTGGTTCTCTGTCGGATGCATTCGTTACGAATCCTATCCTTCAGAGAAACTCCAAGCCATAGCCCTCTCCATAGCTCGCTCGAATCAAATGATTGGAATTAATCATTTGAGTCAAGCATCAACAGGCGCGGCGAGGTGCGGATGTTCGTCCCGTGACTACCACTAGTGGCATTTTTCGGCTCGGGCGGCTTGATAACTTTTAAGAGTACGGCACGTCATTGTCTTTCAATGCTTCACCAACCCGGACTTGGCCCCCGTCGTGGAGTATGGTTAACCTTCCTGCTATGTAGGAAGAGACCTGAGCTTCAGGAGTGGGGACATCGATATCAACCCCTGGATGTCCCCACTGCTAGGGCACGGGCCTCTTTCTGCATTGCAGGAAGGTTATATGTACCAAATTAAGTAATATTACCCTTTAGACTACCTAAAAAGCGTCCGTAGTAACCCTAACCGTATATTGTATTAAAACGGCGGGTACACGAGTTTTTAAAGGATTTGCTTCACTGAACCAAGCGTTATGAATTTTGAACAAGTTTTTGTTCTCTCCACGTGTGTTCGTACCACGATATGGGATGAAAGAGCCTGGTAGTTTTTTTTCGAGTCTTTTTTGGAAGTTTTTTGGCAGATTGCGTCAACAACAGACGGCCTACAGTATTGTAAAATAGTGCGCTGTTATCGTGAAACAGAGCGATATAGATTGCTGTGTGTACAAAGACCAATTAACCATCATCTTCTCTAGGGCCTAGAGCTATCCTATACCGCATCAGTTGGGCTATAAGAGATCTAGATATTTAACCTGAATTTTGTAATGAATAAGATACACAATCATGTAATCGTATGTACTAGGCGCATTGGCGATCTAAAATTCTGTAATTTGTGACATTTGACGCGGTGAGGTGAGGATTGTCGATATCAACCCTTGTATGTCCCCATTGCAAGGGCATGGGTCTGTTCCTGCATTGCAGAAAATTTAGGCCATACTGTACCACAAAGGCCAAGTCCGGGTTGGTGGAGGATTGTAAGACAGTGGCAGGCCTTACTGTCAAAAGTTATCAAGCCGCCCATAGGGCCTCTGACATGGCTTAACGACTGCCATTACATGACAGCCGCCACCAACGGCTTAACGTGCCTTGCGAAGCTCGGAAGCGCTCGGAAAAATACCACTAGCGGTAGTCACAGGACGGTCACCCATCCCGCACCTGACCGCGCCTATTGTTGCTTAACTCAAGTGATTGATTCCAATCAGACATGGAATTCTGAGGCAAGGATTGAATCCTCACAAATATTTCATGCACCGTGGAGAATTACGTTGCAAGCCGAAATTTATCCATGTTAGTTTTTAATAGACAACAGGATCAACTTCTTCTTCTTCTTCAGGCTATATTATGTAGTTTACTGCTGGACATAGCCCTCCCTTAATGAGCGCCATAGCGCCCTGTCTTCAGCTTGCTGCATTTAGCATCTGCCGGCAGTTTTTCGCAGATAGTCATCCCTCCTGTCGGTGGGCGTCCTACGTTCAACAGGATCAACTAAGTGAAGTTAATTATCAAATGATTCTTTCTTCTTTTTTTTCTATGGTCCCTTCACTCCTCCGTGGAGTCTGGGGCTGACACAAGGGCTTTCCATTCATCTCTGTTCATGGCTAGGGACGGTAGCTGCAGCTAAGTTTTTCCCTTCTCCTTCGTTTCACAGAGAAAGGATCTCTTCCACGTCTGGGACGGTCTACCGGGTCGTTGTGAGTCTCTGGCGGGTTTCCTGTCGAGAGCCACCTTTAGGTTGTGGTGATCGGGTCTCCTAAAGGTGTATCCCAGCCAACGTCATTTGCGTTCCCTGTTGTCTTGGGCTACAGAATTTTGTTTCGCAATATGCCACAGTTCTGCATCTGAGATTGTGTTGGGCCAGTGACTTTGTAAAATGCTTATCAGGCAGTCGAAAATCTGTATGTTGTGTGGCACTACTCTTGTGACCTTCCATATTTCGCAGTCGTACGTAAGAGTCACCACCAATCTGGTTTCTTGGCCCCTTGCGGTCGAGTATGGCCTATGCCTTCCTCAGGGAAGAGACCCGTGCTACTCGGTGGGGACATAATGGGTTCATGATGGTGATGATGACATAAGGGAGGTTTTTAGGTTGGAGTCGAATAGGAGGAATCACTTTCGTGGTTCTCGATAAGCTGAGGCTTTTCCAGATTCTGGATTCTTTAGTCATTTGAAATATCCGGTAAAATCAGATCTTTATATTTAATGTGACCGAATCTACGGTCTTAGGACCTTTAAGCCATTAGTATGTAAATGCACTACTGATAGGAATGCATTCGTTTACTTCTTAACATTTTATATTTTCATGTAGCTATAAACTGCAGGGCCTTCTCTCAGAGAGAGAGTACGGGTATTAATTACTACTTATGCCCACCGCAGATTGGCAAGTTCAGCGCTAAGGTATTATAACACAGTAAACAATCAGGTTTTCACACGATATTCTCCATTACAGTCTATTTATTCTTACTTGTCCAATTTAGTAAACAAGATTCTAACCTTAAAATTGAGATTAGATGCCTAAACTAGACATTTTCTCGCAAATTCATGAACTATGTTTATAAAATTGGCAGCGTGTTATCTAAGAGAGTGTTCCAGGTTACTTCATGTGTGAAAATATGGCAATTTTGGACTAAAAATCACAGTTTAAGGGTAGAATCTTGTTTACTAAATTGGACAAGTAAGAATAAATAGACTGTACAGTTAGCGTGATATTGTCAAAATTATTCGGAGTGCGTGTTAGGTAAAATTCCATAAATTGAATAAAAATCATGGGAATTAAATTCGCTCGGTGAGATGTCGCAGTGCGGGAGAGTTCTGTCTTTTGACTGCTTTGATTTCTGCAGGGACGTTGTACTTTTCATTTATACAAGTGGTCTCAGTTCCTCTATATTTATCTTGGGGCCTTTTTGGAATTTTTTCGTTATAAATGGTAAAGTAATTTGTGTTGAAAGAAAGTACATTTTTAAACAAACGTAAGAACTTGGTGTTAACTTAATAAAATTCTATTATTAAAGTCGTATATCATATAACTTCTTATGCTTAATACTATTTGTATAGTAGAAGCGACTTTGTGTTCTAACTTAAATACATTTGTGAAGTTATGTATCAATAAGACTAGCTAACTGTGAAGGAAAACATTGTGAGGAAACCAAATAGTTTATGGTGTTCCCATATCTCATTGCGCTTAAAATTGCCAATCCATGGTGGGCACGCGTAATAATTAAACCCAATTTCTCCCTTTGAGAGAAGGCTATCTCAAACGTTTATAGGCTAAATCAAAAACATGTGAATGTAGTGAGAATAGCAAGAGATAGTTAGATGAAGAACACATTAAACTAAACAAAAATGGATATTACAAAATATTGTGACATTGCTAATCAATATGATCAAGAGAATATAATGCTTTTTTACAAATAAACGTAGCCGTTTCGAAGCTCACAAAATATTGCTAATGTACCTAACTTGACATCCACTATGCTTTGTGTCTTTTAGTGAATAAAAAAGCTTGGGGTGGAGTTTGATTTTTAAAAAACCAAAGGAGTGTAATGTGATACAACACTTAACGTGTCAGATACATTCATGTAGAAAAAATATTTCACACATTGTGAGCGACAATTGCTTTCAAGAAAAAAAAAGCTATCCCATTACAAGGTACTATCGTTCACATAAAGCCTAGACAAAACGGCAGTTAGAAAAAAAAGGAAATGGCAACGGAGGGAAGCAGGCAAGAAAGCGGTTGGCAACCGAGAGTTATTAATGTCCGCACTTCCTCATTTTGCGTAAGTTATGGAATAAACAAGTCGCCGGATATCGGCATATTTTCCCGAGAAAGTTGAACAGTAGCGTTATGGAGGGTTCTGCTCGGTTGTCGGTTGGTTGTGTGTGTACGAGCAGAGAAAAGTGTGTGCATCTCAACTCTAATTATCACATTATAGGATACTATCTGGTGCCTGCGACCTCGGCTGCGCAGGATTAGTATTTCGAGAAGCTTATGTTAGCGTGGCGTAGACAGGAAATAACATTAGGAAGAACATGGAAGAACAGGTTTATATGTGATATGACTGATATGTTACACACCAATTTAAAGGTTTAGATTAGATATAAGGAAATGTATCATATTTAAACATTGTTAATAATATAGTTAATTGCATCTCCCTATTGAATTAGGTTACACCTGTAAGGATAGGGAATGTTTGGAAATACATAAATAAAAAAAAATTATGACATTAAGCTCCTGTTTCATAATGTTCAAATAAAGTTCCAGCTAGCTATCCGCAACCAGGTCTGCCGTTTGTTCTAAATTTAAATAAATTTTCCTATATTGCGTGTGTTCGTTTATGGCTTCAAATTTAGAACAAACGGCAGCCCTCGTTGCGGATAGCTTATCCGGAACTTTATCTGCAGATTGTGAAATAGACCCTAAAATTATCACATAAATATTTTTTGGGTCGCGTTTAAAAAATGTAACAGCCTGACAATATTTAGATGTTACAGTCGCACTATAATAATGTAACAATATTGTCAACCTTAGAAATATGGTAACTAAGCGCTGCAGAGCCCTCATCACAGGCGGCCATAGGTGGCTACCGCAGTATGCTAGTAGGCCGCCAATTGTACTATGTATATTTGGAATTGTTTTGTATTTGTTGTTTTTCCAGTGTACAATAAAGAATATTCTTATCTTATCTTATCTGAAAATTGTAAAAAAAATATATAAAAAAATATAATAAACGAGTGAAATCCGTGTAAAAACAGTTTTAATTATGTCTAGTACTCGTGTTAACCTTAGAAAATATTATCTTATTATATGCTCCTATAAACTAAATCCTAACGATTGTTAGTAGAAACATTTCAATCATACATTACATACTGTGAAACTCGAGCGGTTTTGGCAGCGCACGCCAGAATAGCTCGCAGATGGTAGATTGTTTCCTACTTACTTGACACTTATAATCATATTTTTGTCAATTTATTCAATATCTTTATAAATTGTAGCCTATGTGTTATTCTGATGTATAAGCTATATTATTGTAAAGTTTCATTAAAATCCATTCAGTAGTTTTTGCGTGAAAGAGTATCAAACATCCATCCATACATACTTACAAACTTTCGCGTTAATAACATTTGAAGGATTTGAAAGTTTATAGTGTTATAATGACTAAAAGCGTGCGACGTATTTAGATCTAAAATACATTCATAATTACAAATTAGACGGGTCTAATCGCGACTATTTATTAGGTATACTGTAATAACCTTAATTTCTTAATTTTTAGCCTCTAAATAGGTTTTGCAAATTGTCCTTAGCACGGGTTAGTGCATTAAAAATAATATAATCATGTGGGTATAGCGATATCATTTCGATGTAAAACGAAACCGCAAGGTTAGGTTTTACACTCGGGGCCGCAGGCGATGCAAATTGCTTCAGCCAAATGTCGCTGCCTGTACGTAATACAGAGAGTATTGTAAAGAGGTTTGAAATTTCACTGATGCCGGTGAGACGCCCATTAGCTCAGTTGGAAAGAGCGCTGGCACGGATAGCTAGAGGTCACGGGTTCGAGTCCCGGCATGGGTGGAATCTTTAGCCTCCGAATAGGTTTTTAAAATTATCCTTAGCACGGGTTAGTGCATTAAAAATAAAAATAGTATAATCATGTGGGTACAGTGATATCATTCCTTTTACGTGCAATCGTTAAGAATTCAAGGACGAACGGAACAATATGGTCCAGTTACTGAATTGAGAATTTCGATAAGTATGCTTAAGTGGCGTTTTGACATGCTCTTTTCTGAGAAATTCTAAGAGACAGCACGACAGTTAACTATTTATATTCTTTGTTTTAATACACCAATCCGTGCTAAGGAAAATTTTAAAAACCTATTCAGAGGTATGGGTGGAATTTTTAGCCTCTATATAGGTTTTTAAAATTGTCCTTAGCACGGGTAAGTGCATTAAAAATAATATAATCCTTAATTTCTATTAAGAATATGAGAAAATTTGTGTCTTAACGTAACGTGCAGGACTAATAAACGTTGTTTAACCAAAACACGTTAGTCAGGATCGTGGCAAGTGGGAAGCAATACAGGATAATTTATATAAGACAATATAAGAATATTCTTTATTGTGCATTAGAAAAAAACACAAATAGAAAATTATTACAAAGGTACATAGTACAATATTTATTTATTTAATTATTGTATTTTAGGAAAACCATCGACTAATACAACAAAATGGAGGGTACATTTGTACAATATAGCAGTAAAAAGTCATTTAAAGGTTTTCACTTACAGCTACATAGAAAATAACAGGTTCGTGTGTCTACAACATCAAAACAAATAATTGGCTAAAAAAAAACCTAAAAAAAACAATAGGCGGCTTTATTGCTAAAAGCAATCCCTTCAGACAACCTTACGATACAAGTTGCTGAACTAAATTAGAAATTCAGTGTGAGATAAGAATACTCTTTATTGTACACACCAGAAATTAATTTCAGAGACAAAAGTCACAAAAGAAGAGGTATAATTGGCGGGCTTATTGCTGATAGAAATTACTTCCAGGCAACCTCAAGTCGGAAAGATTGCAGAAGGAGAAATTAAGATGGGCAGCTGGTGGTCATTGAACATGAGTGTAAATTTTTTATACGTATATATGTAGTGGTGGTAGCCCAGTGGGTAGAACCATAGACTGGCAAGCGAGAGCCCCAGGTTCGATCCCAAGTGCGGGCATGTACCAATGACTTTGTTTGATTTCAAAGTTACGTGCATTTGCGAATTTGTAGTCGCAATACCACACGCTAACGGTGAAGGAAAACATCGTGAGGAAACCCGCGGCTTGGTTGGCTCCGCACCTATTGACTAGTCTTTCCTGTGGGCTAGACCCACTAAGCTGTCAGGGTGGTATAGGTGCTGGGCAAGCCTACACCATCTATAAAACCATGTCCCAGGTACTACAGCGTCGGAGTGGTCCCTTCACCCATCTAGTGTGAGTGAAGATACCACTGGACGCTGTATAAATCATCTCATTAAGTAGATGCAAAAAGGCCAATATTGTTATTATTATATGTAGCTGCTTGAAGTGTATTAAGGAACTTACCCTACTGCCCTTTTGTTACTCAATACCAGTGCGATATTTTCTCAGCCCCCGCGAAGACTGTGTTGTGTACAAATAATGTCAATGGCGGGTGTCGATTGGCCGTTATTCATAGCGCGTCGGCTTGTGTCGGGGTGAGAGCGGCGGCGCTCACTGGGCCGGAGAAACGTCCAAGAAACGCTGTGTTCATAAACATGTGAACATATTAATAAAAATGATAGTAAGCGATTTTAAAACTAAAAACTATGCCGTTTGCCTCCTCAGCAGTGGGAAAATCCGTATATTCATATTCATTTATTCAGTTTAGGTAACATCAAAGTCTATTTATATTTGAAGTATAAATCCAAAACAGAAGTTTGGCTTATATTACATTATAACATAATTACAATTTCATAATGTATACAAATAAATCTGTATATTCAATTAATAATGAAAATAATATATCGGCAATAATATAATGATTATATTCTTTTTAATGCACTAACCCGTGCTAAGGACAATTTTAAAAACCTATTTAGAGGCTAGAAATTCCACCCATGCCAAGACTCGAACCCGCGACCTCTGGCTAACCGTGCCAGCGCTCTCCCAACTGAGCTAATAGGCAACTACCGGTATTAGTGAAATTACGAACCTCTTTACAATACTCTCTGTATTACGTACAGGCAGCGACATCTGGCTGAAGTAATTTGCATCACTTGCAGCCCAACACTGTCTTATAATCCTTCATCAACCCGGACTTGGCCCCCATGGTGGAGTATGACCTTACCTTACTGCAATACAGGAAGAGACCCGTGCCCCAACAGTGGGGAGAGATATAGGGTTGATATCGAAGTAAGACAGAGTGACCAGTCACGCCTGATGGTAGACGTAAATAGGCTACATAAAACAAAATCAAATCAAACGATGGTAACAACATAATTATACTATTTTTATTTTTAATGCACTAACCCGTGCTAAGGACAATTTTAAAAACCTATTTAGAGGCTAAAAATTCCACCCATGTCAGGACTCGAACCCGCGACCTCTGGCTAACCGTGCCAGCGCTTGTGACTACTCGTCGGAGTAAACAGAGATAAGGCGCGGGGGAAACACTACAAATTGTAAATACATTTTAAAATCTTTTATTATTATGGTATTAATCAAATTGTTATTCGATGGTACGTTTAATATTAGTGTAGCAATGGTAATGTAAATGGGTTAGTAAAAAAATAAAAAAATATATATATATAATAACAAGACAGTATGAAAAAAAAAATGTATATACATACATTATAAATACAAAAAAAAAAGTAACGACAAAAGAGGAAAAAAAAAAAAGAAATAGACAGAGGAATAGAACCCATTAGTTAAGTATAGTTTAGCGTTAATTCTTACTATCTCAGAATAACTATAAAACGACATTGTATAAGAACATATATAGAAAATTAATATTATACACCACAAACTAATATGACTAAAGGTTGCCACATTATAGACAGTGGCAGTACCATCGTTTTATTTAAAAAAAAAAAACATTGCCAGCGCTCTCCCAACTGTGCTAATAGGCAACAACCGGCATCAGTGAAGTTACGAACCTCTTTACAATACTCTCTGTATTACGTACAGACAGCGACATCTGGCTGAAGTAGATTGCATCACTTGTGGTGATATAATCAATATTATGAAGGCAAAAGTTTGGGAGTGTGTTAGTTTGTCACTTCTTCACGTCTAAACGACATGAGCGATTTTAATAAATTAATAAAAAAAAATAAAAAAATTATGTACGGAGTAAACTGACACCCTGGATTAACATAGACATCATTTATTGGTAATATTCATTACAAGTCAAGACTCCGTAGATAATAACAATCCAATGTAGAAATAATAATCAAATTTACAAATGTCAAAAAGAAAATATTACATGTCAATATCATAATAATTACACTATTTTTATTTTTAATGCACTAACCCGTGCTAAGGAACAAATTTAAAAACCTATTTAGAGGCTAAAAATTTCACCCATGCCGGGATTCGAACCCGCAACCTCTGGCTATCCGTACCAGCGCTCTACCAAAATTTTTTTTTTTTAATTTGTTCCTTAGCACGGGTTAGTGCATTAAAAATAAAAATAGTGTAATCATGTGGGTACAGTGATATCGTTCCGATGTTAAACCTAACTGCAAAGTAGGTAGTCGGGGCTGTAAGTAATGCGATTTGCTTAAGTCAGATGTCGCTGCCTGTACGTAATACAGAGAATATTGTAAAGAGGTTCGAAATTTCACTGATGCCGTGAGTCGCCCATTGGCTCAATTGGTAGAGCGCTGGTACGGATAGCCAGAGGTTGCGGGTTCAAATCCCGGCATGGGTGAAATTTTTAGCCACTAAATAGGTTTTTAAATATCATAATAATTATGCAATCTGTCAGGTCAATCAATTATAGACAAAATAATAATAATACGTATGTTGCGAAATTTACCTGATTATTGTGCTAAATTCTGCTAAATAAGTGTTAAAAAGCGACGATATTACGATACAATACGCTAAATTTTATAAACTTCTCTGCTTAGTCACTTTTACAGACTAGGAATTCTTCATACGAATCAAAACACACACATAGGCTATGTCTTACTGCGGGAAAATATCTTATTTCCATGGAAAAAACGACTAACCGCGGGTGACACTGTGGGGCAATGTTAGTTATTATATAACAGGAACATAGCTCTAGGCGAACAAATTGCAGCAAATTTCACTTCACGTACCATGAAAAAGGAACGCACTTAGGCCGTAAAGCGAGACAGGCTACAAATATTGCAGTATTATCGATTGCAAAGATCGCTTTGCAATCGAAATTACTGCAATATTTTCTCAGCTTGTTTCGTACGATCGCGTTCCGGCTATATGGCATATGGCTGGGATACTAAAAATTCATCGGATATACAAAAAATATGTCACAATATATCCCGGCCATACTAAAAATATTTCCAAATATTTCATAGTCTAGACGTAAATGATGGCTGATGCTACTGGCCACACATTTGCAGCTACACATTTTCATGAAAATATGGCCCATCTAGAGGCCCCATACATCGTCTTTTTAACAATAAACATGTCATAAGCATGTCAACACGATTTTGAACTTCTGATCTTGCCGCTTTATTCACACAATCAATTACAGCAGCCTATCCAAAGCAAACGCTCGCAACACCAAACCGGCTGGCTCTGCCAAGCCGCGGGCGCCGCTGCCAGTGCGCGCCATTACTGCACCCATACATCAGCGTTTGATACAATTTGCCGAACAACTCGCCTCTTTGATGTATGGCCGGAAAAATAACGCGGCCAGATTAAATCGCGCCGTAGCCAAGCGAAAAATGCCCCTACCGCTTATGTGGTAGGACTTAATTTCGCGCGACGGAAACGTTTACTGTTTCAGTCCGACTTCCTACCCAAATCTCGACCCTACACTGCCTAAATATAAGGCTAAAGATCACTTGTGGTTTTTAAGAGTTTCGTGTCCGCGATCGGATTTCCAGTGACAAGCCAAAATACGTTTTGGGACAGTTACATTTAAGTTCCGTTTTCCCTTGGCGGAGGCCGTTTGATCAGAGATCGTGGACATTATTTATTCGGATGAGTTTTGTGAAATGTGTCTGCGCTGTCTTGTATTGTTTATGGCGGATTAAGCGAGGTTCCTAGCTCTATGCATGGAGTAACTACAAAACAGAACTTCATTTCTTTAAGGCCAGACAAGGAAATACATAAATAAGTAATACGTATTAACAAAAATACAATTTGTACGGTTTCTAAAGAGTCTAAACGGTTTTTTTTTATTTGATGTGTTTTCTTTTGTTTTTATTTTTGAGTTGATTTTAAGTAATTAATAAGGGTTTTCGTCATACCTCCTTCGGTTGACTGGTAGAAAATGCTTATGGCATTAAGTTCGCCGCATTGTACTATTTTATGTTGCAATAAAGTATTAATAATAATAAACTACATATTTAATATGAAATTATTTAATTTTAACTTACTTCTTATTGAGAAACCGTGTGATTGAAATCAACGACTTCAGTTAAGCAACACCAGGCGCGGTCAGGTACAGGAAGGGAGACCATCCCGCGACTACCTCTAGTGGTATTTTTTCCGTGCGCTTCCATGCTTTGGAAGGCACGGTAAGCCGTTGGTGCCGGCTGTCATGCACTAGTCGCTAAGCCATGTCAGAGGTTTTATGAGCGCCTTGATAACTTCTGACAGTAAGGCCCGCCACTGCCTTAGAATTCTCCACCAACTTGGAGTTGGCCCCCGTGGTGGAGCATGGCGGAACCTTCCTGCGATTCAGAAAGAAATCCATGCCCTAGGAGTGGGGACGTATAGTGTGTTAGCTTTTAGAATATACCTCAGGCTCTAGAGTAGGCTTCGGTTTTCGCCAATTTTCGCCGGTTTTCGTACTGATGATCGAGTTCTGATTTCGAAATTAAGCGACGTATTAGTTTTCATTTCGCAATTAAGTGTCATATTAGTTCCGATATTTTTATTATACGAATATCACCGATTCCATCCGCTAGTATCGTCGTCAGGCTATCTACTGCTAGACGGCTATGTCTAGCAGTAGATAGCCTGACGACGATACCTAATGAGCGCCATAGCGCCCTGTCTTCAGTTTGCCGCATCCAGCTTCTGCCTGCAGTTTTTCGCAGATCGTCATCTCACCTAGTCGGAGGGCGTCCTACACTACGTTTGCCGAGTCGCGGTCTCCACTCAAGGACACGTTACGTTTACTCCAACGGTTCTTCGCGAGATATGGCCAGCCCACTGCCACTTCAGCTTACCGATTCTCTGACCTATGTCGATAACTTTGGTTCTCTGTCGGATGCATTCGTTACGAATCCTATCCTTCAGAGAAACTCCGAGCATAGCTCTCTCCATAGCTCGCTGAGCGACTTTGAACGATAGTAGCCGAGGTATATTTTAAAAGCTAACAGACTATACAAGGGTTGATATCGGTATCGGCCTGGAACGAAGTAGTTCCTCCGTATTTTACCATTTTTCTAACGGTACCCTTCGCATAAGTTGTGAATAATGTATTAAACCGTTCGCCTTTGTGTTTATGGCTGAAGTTTCGGGGTGACTCCCCTGACGGTGCGGAGAACAGCCTCGAATAAACAGTAAACATCGTCACATATTGCGTGTAATATGAGTGGCGATGTTTTGGCCGAGATTTGTACTGCCTCGCTGGTCTAGCGGTAGCACGTCTGATTACGGGAGGTCGTGGGTCCGAACCAAAATAAAAAAAAAAATTAAAAAATAACCAATAATCATATTCTCCTACATCTGGTCTGAGTTGGGGGAGGCCTTTGCCCAGCAGTGGGACACAAATGAGGCTACGTAAAAAAATAAAAAAAAATCTTATTGCTGAGTATTACCAGGCGGGTTAACATTGTAACTAGGTTGGACCCGTCTGCTTATATTGCTGCTAATAGTTATTCCTGTTTTTTACTCAGAGTGACACAAAAACGGTACCGTAAACTAGAGGCCTATTTCAAAATCTACATCGGATTTATCATTTCTGGAGAAAGACATTTTTTATTTCATTTAGGTAGTTTTTTGTGGACAGATAAAAATTATGTCAAACAATGTTTCAGGCGGTGCGCGTCCAAGTCGTCTCTTCACCTTTCTAGTGTTAGTGAAGGTGCCAATAGACGCTGCACAAATCATTTTTGATAAAAGGTACAAAGAAGTAATTTTAAGGTCCCAATATAATTCCATTTTATTGTGTACATACAACAAAAAGCAACCGGCTTAAAATAAATTAAAATTTTATTTGAACCGATTCAGCGTTCTTTTTCTTGTTGCGTGATACATACCCAAATCCCATACAGAAAGCAAACCTAATATTTGTGACACTTGACTTATCAATAAACTGACGATGCAATTGAATTTATTCTACGCCTACATAAATCGTATAAAGGTCTGTTCACATTACCGACCGGGACCGGGACCTTCGCGTATCGATATCGATATTAATTGTCGATGTCGACGGAAACGGGTCAAATCGAGATTATTTATTAGGTAAAACGTAATTACCTTATTTTCCGAAGCTTCGGCAGCGTTACGTTGCCATATAGAAGCAGAAGACAGCAATTAAAAGGTTTTCACTTATAGCGACATTTAAGATGGTCCACAATAGCCTAGTTAGTTTGCTCGGTCTCCTATGGTGGTAGCGACGGGCAACCGCGTCACTACTAATGGTGGCTGGTGCCTTAGGAAACCGTTGGTGCACGGGTTAAGTGAAAATTTTAAGAAAAAACTAGTATTTCACGTTATAACTGAAGTCAACTGCCCATTCCGGACCTGGACATGCAAAGACCGAGTGGGTATACTCTGATGGCACCCGATCACCAGCCATAAGTGGTGGCAAGGTCAGCTGATCGCAACATCACGTGAAAGACGGTTACTGCCCGTCCGGACTAGCGACGACTAAAGTGGATTTACTTGGGCGACGCCAGGCAACGTATGGGGACTGAGATTTTATATCTGGGCGTCAGCTTGTTCTCATATTCTAGTCTCTAGCTCAGTGGTTTTCTAGATAATTGAAATTTTTTCGTAGCTATTTATAGCAAATAGTTTGTTTACCTAATAACGCGGCAATTTATATAAATAACATATATTCTTCTTCCTTCTTATACGTATATACCTTTATAAGGGCTGTATTACATTTATATCTTAAAACTTGCACGGCCCCGGTCCAGCGCAATGTGGATTGATCTTTAATCGTCTGCCGACTGACTCTGACGTATTGAAGCCACCACACAGGCGTAAGTGGGGGTGAAGCGCGGGCGGCAGGGCTCTTACCTCTTGAGAAGACTTAGCAACAAGATTGTTAGGAAAGTTTATGAAACTGAGAAGGTTCGATTCTCGGGCAGAAAAGTTAGCTGGGTATTTCTGACTTTCGAGTTTTAATAAAGGATCTGGGAACCCGCATGTTTAAGAATTCATTCACTCAAAGTTGTTCAAGTCGCGTTACAGAATGTAGGTTGTGACAGAAATCAAATTTATTATAACGTAACGAATTAACTTGAAAGAACTGAAAGAGGATGTAGTGACTAGAATTGAGAAAGGAATGTTGCGTTGGTTTGGACATGTGGAGAGGATGAAGGAAGAAAGATTGACGAAACAAATATATATTGCGAATGTGAGTGGAAGGGTTGGTAAGGGTCATCCCAGGCGGACATACATCGACCAGATAGGGGATGTATTAGCAAAGGGAAAGATAAAAAGTACCCGCGAACCGGCGTGCGTGCATGCAACGACTTATGAACGTTGATGAAGCGAAGGTGATCTGTCAGGATCGTGGCAAGTGGCAGTTCCCAGTATGTATGTATGTATGTATGTATGTATGTATGTATGTATGTATGTATGTATGTATGTATGTATGTATGTATGTATGTATGTATGTATGTATGTATGTATGTATGTATGTATGTATGTATGTATGTATGTATGTATGTATGTATGTATGTATGTATGTATGTATGTATGTATGTATGTATGTATGTATGTATGTATGTATGTATGTATGTATGTATGTATGTATGTATGTATGTATGTATGTATGTATGTATGTATGTATGTATGTATGTATGTATTTATGTATGTATGTATGTAGGTATGTATGCAAAGAATTAACATTGTTTGCTGAATGTCAATGTAAAATTTAATATAAGCCTTTCTGCACACTGAGAAAAAAAAACCCTGGTACGGATAGCCAGAGGTTGCGGGTTCGAATCCCGGCATGGGTGAAATTTTTAGCCTCTAAATAGGTTTTTAAAAAAAAAACCCTTCTGACCATTTTCTGACCATCTGAAATGAAATGACTTGATGCGGCGTATGCGAAATGTGTAACATTGTACATTGACACTAAACGAAAAGAATGGTAGAGGTCAACTATGATGGACATATTTTTGCCATTGTGACGGCTATCCAGCCGGGTTTCACTATGTCAGGCCCACGCAACTGCACAAATTCGGTAGTCCGTTTTATGGCTGTAGCATGTCCTGGGGTGCTGATTTTTACGTTAGCATTATTTTACGTGCAATCGTTGGGAATTCAAGGAACGGAACAATATGGGCCAGTTACTGAACTGAGAATTTCGCTAAGTATACTTAAGTACCAAGCGGTGGTAGCTCAGTTGGTAGAACCATAGACTGGCAAGCGAGAGCCCCATGTTCGATCCCGAGTGCGGGCATGTACCAATGACTTTGTTTAATTTCAAAGTTACGTACATTTGCGAATTTGTAGTCGCAATACCGCACGCTAACGGTGAAGGAAAACAACGTGAGGAAACCCGCGGCTTGGTTGGCTCCGCACGTATTGACTAGTCTTTCCTGTGGGCTAGGCCGACTAAGCTGTCAGGGTGGTATAGGTGCTGGGCAAGCCTACACTATCTATAAAACCATGTCCCAGGCACTACAGCGTCGGAGTGGTCCCTTCACCCATCTAGTGTGACTCAAGATACCACTGGAAGCTGTATAAAATATCTCATTAAGTAGATGCAAAAAGGTCAATATTATTACTTAAGTAGCGTTTTGACACGCTCTTTTCTAAGAAATTCTAAGAGACAGCACGCCAGTTAATTATTTATAGGTATTCTTTTTTTTAATACACCAATCCGTGCTAAGGACAATTTTAAAAACCTATTCAAAGGCATGCGTGGAATATTTAGCCTCTATATAGGTTTTTAAAATTGTCAAAAAAAATATATATTATCATGTGGGTACAGCGATATCATTCCGATGTAAAACCTAACTGCAAAGTACAGTCTACTTATTCTTACTTGTCCAATTTAGTAAACAAGATTCTACCCGTAAACTGTAACTTTTTAGTTTAAAACTGCTATATTTCCATAAATGAAGTAACTTGGAACACTCTTTTAGATTACACGCTGCCAATTTAATAAACATAGTTCATGATAGTTCATGAATTTGCGAGAAAATGTCTAGTTTAGGCATCTAATCTCAATTTTAAGGTTAGAATCTTTTTTTACTAAATTGGACAAGTAAGAATAAAAAGACTATAGGTACTCGGGGCTGCAAGTGATGCAAATTACTTCAGCCAGATGTCGCTGTCTGTACCTAATACAGAGAATATTGTAAAGAGGTTCAAAATTTCACTAATGCTGGTGAGTCGCCCATTAGCTCAGTTGGAAAGAGCGCTGGCACGGATAGCCAGAGGTCGCGGGTTCGAATCCCGGCATGGATGGAATTTTTGGCCTCTAAATAGGTAATTAACTATTTACTTATCGAAATGCTCAATTCAAACTGGCCCGCACGCTTCAATTTCTACACTTTTTTGCCACTCAACGTAGTGCTGTCTCTTCGAATTTCTCAGCGAAGAGCGAGACAGAACTTTACTTAATCATTTACTTAGTGAAATCCTCAATTCTAGAAGCGGCTTTATGGCATTCAATGGTCTCACATTTGAGAAAGCGAGCGAGCGAGCTATGGAAAGGTGTATGCTCGGAGTCTCGTTAAGGGACAAAGTCTGGAACGAGATTATCCGACAAAAAACCAAAGTCACTGACGTAGTTCAGAAGTGGCAGTGGGCTGGTCACATCTGTCGCGGAACCGATGATCGTTGGAGCAGACGCGTTCTCGAATGGAGACCACGACTCGGCAAGCGTAGTGTAGGACGCGCTCCGGCCAGATGGACCGACGACCTGAAAAAGGTGGCTGGTGGTGACTGGATGGGGATAACGGGAGATCGGGTCTTGTGGCGTACCCTAGGGGAGGCTTATGTCTACCAGTGGACTGCAATAGGCTGAAACGAACGAACGAACATTTTTATACTATTTTTATTTTTAATGCACTAATACGTGCTAAGGAACAAATTTAAAAACCTATTTAGAGACTAAAAATTTTTAGCCTCTAAATAGGTTTTTAAATTTGTTCCCTAGCACGGATTAGTGCATTAAAAATAAAAATAGTATAATCATGTGGGTACAGTGATATCGTTCCGATGTTAAACCTAACTGCAAAGTAGGTAGTCGGGGCTGTAAGTAATGCAATTTGCTTAAGTCAGATGTCGCTGCCTGTACGTAATACAGAGAATAGTGTAAAGAGGTTCGAAATTTCACTGATGCCGTGAGTCGCCCATTGGCTCAATTGGTAGAGCGCTGGCACGGATAGTCAGAGGTTGCGGGTTCGAATCCCGGCATGGGTGAAATTTTTAGCCTCTAAATAGGTTTTTGAACGAACACTTGAGAACTCATGAGATCGAATCCCCACGATGTAACAATGTCTTTTTTTCTGAGTTACGTAGGTACATTCGTCATGTTGTAGTGGCAATACGATGGAGAGTTTTGTAAGGATCGAGTCAAGAGATACACTCTGGTCTGATTGCCCACCATCCCCGCGAGACACAGATATGAGTTTTGGCGATGTCTTTATCTTTTACGAGGGCTGCTACTTATGTATGCGGAATAGAAAAAATAAAGAAATGTATATGGCTAAATATGCTTTTATTGTTTTTCAAAGTATTCTCCACTATGATCGATGTACTTTTGCATTCAATGAAACCAATTTGTAAAACGCTTTTTCCACTCTGACCAGAATAGGCTCTTTCTCGCGATACGTAACATGGCGATCTTGCATTATTAGTTTTCGCACAGCTTCAATACTTTGTGGCACAACCACTGATTTCGGGCGACCTTTTTTAACTTCGTCCGTGAGCTTACTGCGCCCGCGATCAAACTCACTAAACCAGTGATACACAGTCGTTTTTGATGGAGCTTCACCACCAATAGTCGAAGTTAATTTATCTACGCACTGTTGTTGCGTTAAACCACGTCGAAAATCGTAATAAATCATAGCACGAATATTTTCACGAGTTCCATTTTTTCAGCGATATGACATTTTAAACCCAACAAAAACAAAACACTAACGTATATAAGAAAAAAATATTAGCGGCCAGTATTTAAAAAAAGAACGAATTTGACCATTGAGGTCAGACATTGCGTTTAAAATTATTGGAATCCCAGATTCCGCATACATTAGTAGCAGCCTATGTAACATGGCCTTTCAAATTATTAGAGCAAAATATGTATGTACAGGCCTTTTGGGCGGCTTGATAACTTCTGACAGTAAGGCCCGCCACTGTCTTACAATCCTCCACCAACCTGGACTAAGCCCCCGTGGTGGAGTGTGGCCTAACCTTTCTGCGTTGCAGGAAGAGACCCGTGCCCCAGCAGTGGGGACATACAAGGGAGATCGAGATGTATGTATGTATTTTTCCACTCCCCCATTATTTGTTTACATCTCGTAAGCATAAGGTACTTTAATGGCAGTACATTTTATGCCCTTATGGTGATAAAAGTCACATTTGCCACCGTTGTAAGGGCGTCAACATATAAGCGGCCGCACGCCCAATGACGCGCTTTATCGCGCGCCACTCGACGACGACCGTTTGCCACCTCTATGGCGCCATTGACTATCAGAAACGCACAGAAGGCACATTTGACTCTGTTTAACCGATTATGTGGTCCTAAAACACCCAAAGTTATTTTTAACAAAAATCATTTAAAAAACTATGGAAATGTGATGATATAATAATTTAAGTTACTATTTTCATTATTATTTTTAGTGCAAATCTCTACTTTTAAGTAATTTATAATTGACATTTACTTATTAAACGCTGTGTGGTGTAGGCCTAGAGAATAGCACCAACCCAAATTCTTCCCACGGGTGTTTTAAAAGGCGACTAAGGGACACAAACCGGGGGTGGGCAGCAGCGCCTCCTGCAGTACAATTCCACCAAACTGGGATCCCCAACCCGCATGTCCAGAGTGGCCATTATGGGCATTACCCCCCAATGATGGCACAACCTTGCGCTATGGCACTCATTAGGGGCGGGCTATGTCCAGCAGTGGACTAATATAGCCTGAAGAAGAAGATAACCGATTAGTAAAAAAGACAATGGAAACGAAACGAATTATGTTGTTACCATATTTTATAACATATTTGCTCGTAAAGTGGTTGTAATTACACTAATTTCAATATCGTAATGTATCTCATTACGTACTTGTGCAATAATGTAATGTAAAAGGCACGTGTTTTTTTTAAATAAAGTTTTAAGATACTCCGTCTAAATATGAACGATACTTTTAAAAATCTTAGCAAAGAGGTTTTATGTCAACTTTGGGAAATAAAATATAACAAATTATTTCTCGGGTTCGATCCCCGGCCGGGTCAAACTAGGAAACGAACTTTTCTAGTTTGTCTCGGGTCTTGGATGTTATCTATGTATTTATTGTATTAAATCTATCGTCGAGTTAGCACCTATAACACAAGTCATTTAGTTGTACTTAGTAAAGGGCTAACGAGATCTGTGTAATATGTCCATGAATATTATTTATAAATAAACATTTAACTGGTACGGATAGCCAGAGGTTGCGGGTTCGAATCCCGGCATGGGTGAAAATTTTTAGCCTCTAAATAGGTTTTTAAACCTTTAATTTAATTAATTTTGACAATAAATTACATCCATTTATCTATAACAAAAACACAAAAATATTAATTTACTTTATTAGTAATACTGGCTGTTTTTGTACCTTTGCCTAAAAAAAAAGTTGATGCGCGCGCATCGCTTATTTGTGGACAAGTAAAAATAAATGCCGATCGTGCCCCACCTGTCGCTCGTGCCCCACCTGTCACTCGTGCCCCACCTGCCACTCGTGCCCCACCTGCCACTCGTGCCCCACCTGCCACTCGTGCCCCACCTGTCGCTCGTGCCCCGCCTGCCACTCGTGACTCGCCTGGCGTTCGTGAACCGCCCGTCACTCGTGAGCCGCCCGCCGCTCGGGGCCTCACCGCCGTCCTTCGTGGCTCTGCTGACCCTGCCATCATAGGACTCGAGGCGTCGGAGAAAATAGATTACTTACATCTTTACTACCTCAAGGAAGGCACGACTGATATCCAAGTGAAAGCCCACTTAGCAAGCATATGCAAGAGTGATGATTGTACAGTAAGGGCACTAAAGTCACGAGGTAATTACGCCTCTTTCAGACTGGGTGTACCGTCTAGGCTGACGCAGGTCGTAATGTCACAAGAGATATGGCCGAAAGACGTTTGTGTTAAGGAATGGACTTCGTTTTTTTCGTAAGAACAAAAGAAGCTCTGATAAATAAGAGGAAAAACGTTGATATATTATATCAAAACGTTAGAGGTCTTCGAACAAAGACGACTCAATTCATGTCCCTAATAGAATCATCCGGCTCTGATATGTTCGCCGTTACTGAAACTGGCTGTAATGCATCTATTCTGGATGGGGAGTTAGTTCCGGCGGGCTACTCGGTGGAGCGCTGCGACCGCGCCGACGGCCGCAAGCAGGGCGGCGTGTTGCTGGCGGCCGCTCCGCGCCTGCAGCTACGCCGCGTACCAGTGACCGACGTCGACGTCGACGCTCACCCCTTTGAGTTAATATGCGCTACCGTCTATTGTTCAAATCGCTTTCTGTTTGCTTGCTGTGTTGTATATATTCCGCCCCGTACCGATGAATCTGAATTTATGTTATTGTTTAGTATATTAGAGAAGTTTTGTGTTAGGTACAAAAATAATGTTGTTATTATGGGAAATTTTAATTTATTTTCATGCAATAATAAAGTCAGTAGCTACTATGAGTATTTTAAGGCCTACTGTGAACTCTCTCAGTGCAACGCGGTCACCAATAGTAATGGAAGGCAACTTGACTTGGTGTTGAGCGCGCGTAAGGTGTGCGTGCGCGCAGCGGACGAGGCGCTGCGGCCGGTCGACGAGTACCACCCGCCGCTCGGTGTCGCGGTCGCGGTCGCGTCCGCCCCGCCCACGCCGACTCGCCAACAGAGCCAGGTATTATCCAAACAGTAGAATTTTTATAAAGCCGATTTTAAAAAATTGTATCATTTAATAGGGACCGCAGATTGGACAGGTATAACATTCAGGATATAGAATTAGCTTTAAATTTTTTCTACAACAAAATAAACACAATTTTTGATTCATGCATTCCTGAAAAAATTAATAACTCGGGACATTCTCGATTGTACCCGGTATGGTATACAAAGGAATTGATTGACGAAATTCGGTTAAAATCAAATTTGCATAAAATTTATAAAATAAGTAAGTTGCAGAAGGATTACGAAGCGTTCGCTAGGTGCCGCGCGCGGGTGAAGATAGGCACTGCCCGCGCTATCGATCGTTATAAGGACCGCATTCAAAATCATCTCGCTACTGAACCAAAATCATTTTGGAGTTACATTAAGGCCAAAAGGGGTACGACGAATAACGTTAAGCTGGTTAAAAATGGTAATGTTTTACATAAAAGCGAGTGTGCAGTAGAGTTTGCCGAATATTTCCGGTCGGTTTATAGTCCGGAGCCGGCGACGCTCGACGTTGCCGCGGCGGTGGCGGCGGGCGGGGGCGGCGCGGCGCGCGTGCACCTGACCTGCCTGGAGTCCGCCGCCATCTTGTGCGCGCTCAAGAACTTGCCGCCCAAGCTCTCGGTCGGCCCCGATGGGATCCCTCCCTTTATCTTTAAGGATTGTCACATGGCTTTATTGGAACCATTAGCGCATATTTTTAACAAATGCTTGGCAGCGGAAATATTCCCCGACTGCTGGAAGTTGACCCGCGTAGTGCCGGTGCCTAAAGGTTGAGGAGGACCAAAACCTGAAGACTACAGACCTGTGGCGGTACTGTGCACGCCGGCTAAAGTGTTCGAGGCCGCCATACATTCCTGTTTGTATACGCAGGTAAGTTCCCAGTTATCCGATGCCCAGCATGGTTTCCGTCATGGGAAAGGAACTTCGGGGAATCTCCTTCATCTAATGACGGAGTTGGTACCCGTGGTGGATGCCGGAGGTCAAGTAGACGTGACCTACTTTGACTTTAGGAAGGCGTTCGACACGGTCGACAATGATGTGTTGCTGGCGAAGCTGGCGAACGTGGGCTGCACGCCGCACACACTGCAGTTCTTTGCGAGCTACCTGCGCGACCGCCGCCAGTTCGTCGACTGCGCTGGACACCGCTCACAGCCCTATTTCACGAGATCTGGGGTGAGTCAGGGCAGCAACCTCGGCCCTCTGCTGTTTATACTCACTGTAAATGATCTGCCAGCGGTTGTTAAGGATTCAACATGTCTGCTGTTCGCAGACGATTTGAAACTTGCCCACGAAATTAAGAACGATGCGGATCATTACAGGCTTCAGTCTGATATAGATAGGGTAAAGGAATGGAGCCAGGAAAATAAGCTACGTTTTAATGTAAGTAAGTGTAGTGTGGTGTCATACAGCAGAGCGCACGCGCCGCGCTTCCACCAGTACAGATTGGACGGCGAGCAGCTACCGCGCACCATAGAGGTTAAGGACTTGGGAGTGCGATTCACTAGCGAACTCAACTTCAGGAAACACGTCAGTGAAGTATGTAAAAAGGCCTATAGAAATCTAGGATTTTTTCTGCGCCAAGCAAGCGCCTTCAGCAACATCAGTGCTTTACGGGCTTTATATGAGGCATTAGTTAGGACTCATTTAGAATACTGCGCTGCGGTATGGGGACCACAGGAGGCTAAATATGTACAAATGATTGAACGTATTCAGAATAAGTTTTTGAGATTTGTTTTCCTTAAGATGTATGGAGTGTACCCGGGATATCCACTATTGTACCCTACAGTATACCTTCTGGGCATGGTGGGTTATTGCAGGTTAGAAGTGAGGAGGAGTCTCTCCCTAGCAGTATACGTTTTTAAGGTGTTGCGGGGAATTATAATAAACCCGGCACTACTGGTGCAGATACAGCTGTGCGTGCCGGACGGGTACGTTTCGCGCCGGCGCCGGCCGCCGCTGCTGGCCGTGCCGCGCGCGCGCACCAACCTGCTGCGAGATGCGCCGCTCACGCGCGCCTTGCGTACGCTCAACACTGTTGCTAATCATGTTGACTTGTTTAACTGTTCCCTGAGAGGGTTTATTTAGGCTGTTTTAAATGTGCTATGTTATCCGTAATGGGATAGTTTGTTTATTATATTTTCTGTTTAGGTGTTTTGTAATTTTCTATGTTGTATTACAATATTTATATTAACAATTTTAGTTATATAAATATTGTTATTTTAGATGTACATAGTGTTAGTTTATCCGCTGTAGTAGCTTGATTTTGCAACTAATTGTAAGTTAAGGTTCCTGCACTATCGAATTAGGTAATCCTGTAATGGTAGTGTGATGTGTATACAAATAAATAAATAAAAAAAATCCGCGCGCTTTTTCTTTTCGATGTATTGTTTTTATTTGAAAATGTCGTCAAGTAGTGATGATAACAAAGTCAGAGTTTTATTAATTTCCTCGTAAATATGTTATAAAACGTCGTATGACATACGTGCGCTTTGAAAATTACAGCCTCTGCTTCCTTATAGCCCTCGCCGATGGCTCGGGCTAGTAATATCGCCTCGGCTGTAATTTTCAACTTACCGCACTTATATCATAATTTACTATTAAATTACAATTTGTATTATAATTTTTGGGCAAAACTGTACTTTTAAGCAATTTATAATTGTAAATTTGATCCGCTTCGAAGCAGTTTGAAGGTAATAAAAAAGGTCCAATTAAAAAGTGGTTTTCTAAAATAGTTTTCTGTCTATTATTTTCATTTAAATTTTATTAATTTGTACGTTTTGCTTTTGGTCAACCGGAATAAATAGTTCTCCATTTGTCTCGGTCATATAACATAACATTTACAAACAGGCACACACATTGCTTTTGGCCCCACACTAAGATACTTGGGCACCAGAAACAGCGACATCAAAAACATGTACCTAAACATCCAACACCTAGGGTTTTTTTTGTCCCCAGCTGGGATTCAAACCCGGGACCTCTTGCATGGTAGGCAGATGCGCTACCGCTCCGCCACAGAGGTCGAATATGCGCATGCGTGCTGAATTCATCCCCCAGCTGCTTTGTTGGCATGGCATCAGACCAGTGCATTGGTGTTCTGCCTATCGCTTGGGGGAAATAAGGAAGATCGGGTGATCGTGTTCTTCCACTATAAAGGGAAATTTTTCGCCAGACAGATCGTATGCCTGGGGACGGTTGGTCCAACTGTTGTTAGTCGGACGTTATATTTATGCTGTCATTGAAAAACTTTGATTGCGCGATGCAGGAATGTTGGAGTTTGTAGTGCGCGCGCTGAGTTGATATCTGCTCGCCACATACACTACATTTAATCGCCCCTTCTTCTGCTGAGCTTCTGTTTTGTACTCGATGTAACAATAAAGAGTTGGATGAATGGATTTATGGGCACAGCGCCTGAGACGGAATCGAAGCTTTGATGGCTCTTAATTTGCATTCAGGGCCATCCTAGCTTTACGATCGTGGTCGATATTTACTGGACCTTAAATGAGGTTTGGGCTAAATTATATGTTCCTGAAGTGACAGTTGTATTACAGAATCTCAGAATTGAAGCTTCTGTGGCGCAGCGGTAGCGCATCTGCCTACCATGGGAGATGACCCGGGTTCGAACCCCGGCTGGGAAAAAAACCCAGGTCTTGGATGTTTACATGTTTGTGATGTCACTGTTTCTGGATCCCACGACACAGGGTATTCTAGTGTGAGGCCGGAAGAAATGTGTGTAAGAGACCCGTGCCCCAGCAGTGGGTACACACAAAAGTTGATAGCGTTGAAAGCCCTTAATTATTTATTATTAAGGTTTTTGCATGAAACCCCTGGAATTCTCTTAATTAAGTCCTAGCATGCGCCCTAATTCTGATATTTATTTTGTGCACGGACAAAAAAAAGAATACTCCGTATTTTATATTCTTGTTTTTGTGTACAATAAACATTTTCATCCATTTTTTTTTAAACACGTCGTTTTTATACACAGGCTAATAATGCTAAGTAGAATTATCTTCCAGAGAGCCTTTGTTTTGTGGCTAATGGCATTTTGTGATTTATAACTCCCATAAGCACTTTAATAAACCAAGTTTGCCATCGAGAAATCATGATTCAAAAGAGCATAAAAGATGCGTCGTGTATGGTTTCACGCGTGAATTTAAAGAGGCTATTTACCCTCTCTGCGAGAGGTACGAAATGACGCCGTATGCAGCCCCTGGTGACCATTTATGGCGTGTCATTTTAATTTCTAAGCGGGCACTCGCACCCGGGGCTGAGTGTACTTAATTATTACTCAGTGTTGTTTGGCAACGCGGTAAGGGTTGGTGTGTGTTTAACAATGATTTGTGAAAGAAAATTCGAGATGATTGATAACACTTTTTTTAGAAAAAGATAAAAAGTACCCGGAAGCGGCGTGCGTGCATGCAACGACTTATCAACGTTGATGAAGCGAAGGTGATCTGTCAGGATCGTGGCAAGTGGCAGTTCCTGGTTTCTGCTTAACCCCCTGGGATACATGCATGAGGTTATATATGTATATATGTACATTTATAGAAAAAAATATAACGTTCGATATCAAACCTTTTGTATGTCCCCATTTTAGGGCACGGGTCTCTTAATGCGAGACAGGAAAAAAATTATTCAGCAAATACGGAAGCACTATTAATTATACTTGCATGCATGCGAGTAAAATTGTGTGTGTATGCATGTAGGTGTGTGAGGAAATGAGTGAGTGAGTGAGTGAATCAATGAGGTGTGTGAGTGTGAATATCGTTCCGTAACCCTGTGATAAGAAGTGTCAAGATGACCTGTGGAAACATTGTAATTATAGTTGACTCACATGCACGATGGATTTCCATCGATTGACCGCTCACTCATTCAATTCAATCATTCACTCTGTCACTCGTTCTTCAATCGTTCTTTTCTCCGCTCGCTGTATTTTTGGTGTAAAAGAGACGCTAAAGCCTTAGTTCAATTTACTGTTTGTCATCGTTATTATAATATTACTATTGTGTGCTGGTGAAAAATAAAAGCCGTAAAATCTATAAGAGATTCGTAATTAACGCCGACCTCCTCTTAAGACCTAATACAATGTAATACTAAGATTACAAATACAAATACACTTATTTGTGAAATATGCGTGTATATACAAGTTCTTATAAATAATAAAGTTTCAGCATAATATTTGGCCGTAGAGGCATTCATATCGTGCGTCTTAAAATCATTAAAATAAATATTTACAGTGTTATTTACATGCTTATGATTTTTATAGGTTAGATATGTTTGGAGTATTAAATACAATAATAAATTGATATATTTATTGGCTATTCATTGAAATTTCGGTTAAAAATTGTATTGTCATATTAAAATTAGATAATAAAATTAATGAATTTCTTGGCAATTAATTAAAATGTTGATTAAAGTAATCATTTACATTGTAGCAACATTTCTTGATAAGTATTAGTTTTACCTGTCTTTTAAAACATTTTCATTTTCCAATTCCCTAATAAGTTACTGGTAGTTTATTATATATTTTAGGACCCCACGTATAAATTAATACTTTTCCTCATGAAAGAAGTATTGCATATTCTTGTACTGAGGCGAGTAGGATCACTACGTAGCCGCTTACAATTTGTTTCTGAGATGCGTTCTGCTGAAACAGAGCAGGATTTTTTCTGACAAACATTAGTACTCCTTACGCCCTAACGCCCAGGACAGAAAACTCTGGACTTCATTGGGGGAGGCCTTTGCCCTGCAGTAGGACACAAACATAGAGACTAAGTTAAAAATATAGTATGCCGCTAATAAAGTATTTAAGTTAACTATCGAAGAAAATTTGTAGAGTTTGTTCAGTAAGCTAGATTCGGCATGTCCCTCCGTAAGTTGGTCAACGCTCGAGCGGGTTACAACTACATTTATGACGTCATATCGTGTGACGTCACCGCTGCAGAGTTGTTGAAATCCATACTTTTCACAGGTGCCAACAATGAATATTATAACCAGTACCTGAAACTATTTACATGATAAGAACAATGCCTTGTTGCCCCCTCTGACCACATTCATCAAAATAATATATTTTTTTAATCAAAATGTCAGTAATGGCAGCGGAGCGGTAGTAAGTCGGCCTCACAATCGGTTGGGGCTTCGAATCCCGGTAGGCTTACTAATGACTTTGTTAATAATGACTTACATTTGTGAAGTTATCACTAGCTGGCAGTCAAGGAAAACATCGTAAGGAAACCCTAGTGTCTGTAGTGTTAACGTAGCTCAGCGCTTGCTACCTACAATGGCCCAACTATGATGCTAAGCGTGGAAATCTCAGTTCTGACTAACCTGAGTGAAGACGCCCTAAAAAACGCCCGTCACCTCAGTCATCAGAGACCACGGCACCTGAAAAAGTGCCGAAACGTCGTAAAATTGTAAAAATGTAATAAACGAGCATAAATCCGTATAAAAACAGTTTTAATTAACCTGAGTGTCTGAGGTGTTCACATAAATTGCCAATCCGCGGTGGGCACGCGCGTAATTAAGCCCATCTCAGAGAAGGCCTGTGCCCTGTAGTTGGACGCATATCTTGAATTTTCCCTGAAGATAATATTAAGTTTGACTGAAGCGCGGTTCAAAAAATGTGTAAAGTACACGTTGTGCCAAAAGAGCACCTAATATTAAAGATTATTCAGATGACAAGCATGTAAAATTTACGAGTTTTGTAGAATCTGTGTAAATTCTGTTAATTTTGAAAAGACTAAGTTTGGAGTTTTTTTGTCCATTTTTTCTCCAAAATGATCCAGATTTTAAATGGACACCTAGTTTGACTTGTAACGTTCATTAAGCCGCAGTATCTGCGCTATTTTGAATAAAACCTTTTCATTTCATTTCATTTACATAAGTCATTTTTGAATTTTTTCTTCTCTCATGCTATCTATGACTGAACAACCTTCGATTCGAGATCGATCAAGATTCGATCCCCAGTGCGGGCTTGTACCAATGATGTTGTTTCCTAAGTTATGTACATTTGTGAAATTATAGTAGCAATACTACTCGCTGACCGTGAAGGAAAACATCGTGAGGAAACCTGAGTATCTGAGGTTTACCTACCTATACTAAATTTTTTTTTGTTCTTCCTTCTCTTTTCCTTTTCCATTTCTTTTCTTTGTTTACTTTTTTAATTATTTATAATATTTTTTTTTGTCACTGTCATTTTTTATTTATTTTTAATTTTTATTAACCCATTTACAAGGCGCCGGGGTACAGAATATAAGTAATCAAAGTTTAAGTTACTACAAATTATAATCTTTAAAAAAACGCCTCCCCTCTCGCCGGGCCTGACCAAAAATGAATTAATAAGCGTTGTTGACGAGATAAAATAAAAGATAAAATAATAGAAAATACAAGAAAACTAAGTTCCAAACCCGGCCCCCATTCGCCCTTGAGGCCGCACGCGTCACCCCCAGGGCGAAGGCAAGGAAGGCCTCTCGACTCTTGGAGTCGGCCATAAAGGCGGCGAACGCCGCGCACCTCACCGCTCTTCCCAGGCGTATCTCGCAATCGGCCCTAGCAGCTCCAAAACGGGGACACTCCTCCAGCAGCTGCTCCAGCGTTTCGGTGGTTACCTTTGTTACCTAGGTAAACTAGATTACCTACCTAGGTTAGCTAGGTAACCTATCTATGTTACCTAGATTACCTAGGTTAAATAGATTACCAAGGTAACCTACCTATGTTTCCTAGATTACCTACATAATTTATACATCAGCGTTTGAAATTACGAATCCGCGGTGGGCACGCGTGATAATTAAGAGTACACTCTCTCTCTCACAGAATGCATAGCCCGACAGCCCTGTATAGGCTGCGTAAAATAAATAATAATAAATTTAGCCTTAATTTTTATTCCATTGGAGGCGCTAGTCTTATTTTTCGCCTTAAGTCTGCTTTTACGCGGTTCTGTGTAAAGTACACCTAGCGCTAAGTATCGAAGACCGTCTATCAATGCGCAGTGACGGGAGCGGATTTGCGAGCCCCTAACGACATGTGGAGCGCACAGAGCGGGGAAAAGGTAGTTGTTTTTCTTTCAATTTACGTAATCTTCGAAGAAATGGTAAATGGGGGCCTTCTTTATTTTCTTTCAGGCTCATAGTGGAAACATTTAGGGGATCTGTAGCACTTTTGAGAAGCATGCCAGTAAGGCGAGTAAAATGAATGTAATGTAAAATATAGAAAGAAAGGACTTTACAGTACACAGACACAGGAATAATATTTTAAATAATCACAGATTTCTATCATATTATTTTTTTCACCTATGTTAATCTATTTCTTAAGTGCATTATAATATTCGATATCAACCCTTGTATGTCCCCACTGCTGGGGCACGGGTCTCTTCCTGCATCGCAGGAAGGGTAGGCCTTACTCCACCTCGGGGGCCAAGTCCGGGTTGGTATTATAATATACAAGTTAGTTATAGCTAACTGCGCAAACGTTGTTTTGTCATTTTAATTAGCCTTACGACTTGTTCTCCGACCTTCTTTTATTTACTCATTTGTTTGTTTGTTTGTTTGTTTGTTTGTTTGTTTGTTTGTTTGTTTGTTTGTTTGTTAATTACGTACGTCACCCTCAAGCGAACCGCTGACGTTGGGTTGCTATACCGCGATTGCGCCACCGCTTTCCCACAGAAACGCTGAGTCGGCGCCTCGTGTAACTCACGCCAGTTTTACCTAGTTTTTAAGCAGGGACTTCCTAATTTAGCATCGTGCTAACTAGACGTCGCTTAGGTTATAATTTATTGTAATATTAATTTTTAATTATATTTTATAAAAATCATTTTGGTTTTTTTTGGATCCTCCGGCGACGGCCTTCGTAATTGGCGCAGCCGGTAGGATACTCGAGGCGTTTCGAGGATTAGCTAGGGATTCTAATATCGAACACCGCTGATCGCTACATCTTCGGACACCGAGTATCCTGACAATCATCGAACCTGGAGACCTGGCCCGGAGGAAAATCAAGAAATCGACCCCAGAAGGACCATGATGAAATATATGTAAGTGCACTTGAATCATTCCTGTGTTGCTTTCAAGTTATCCTAGTTTTCCCTTAAATTTCCAAAATTTTCTACCCTAAGAATACTACCCCTACGGGGCCTGCTCAATCTAGAATAGCCCGTAGATTAGATTTAGATAGTAATAGAGAGATAAGTGTAGATTTAGATAGCACAGTTGAGACCCTTGAAGGTTTCGATACCTTTAAGAGCCCCAATACCCCAAAAATGGCAGACGTAGATACCATATTCAAGGCCTTACGCCTGGTACCCGAATTTGACGGCAATCCTCACATCTTGCCAAGGTTCATTAACCTGTGTAACCAAATTGTAGCTGAATATGCCACTGAAAACGCACTGAGCCAGCTTTGCCTAGTAAATGGCATTCTTAATAAGATCACTGGGCAAGCCGCGCGTATCATAAACTCTAATGGCATACCAGAAAATTGGATTGACATAAGAAGTGCTTTAGTTAACAATTTCTCAGACCAAAGAGACGAGACCGCTCTTTATAATGACCTCATGCTAGCCACACAAGGCCAAAACACCCCGCAAGAATTCTATGATCGTTGCGTCAATTTATTCAGTACCATAATGACATATGTAACCCTACATGAGACTGTACAAACCACCATCGAGGCCAAACGCACGCTGTACAAAAGGCTTACTATGCAAGCGTATGTACGCGGTCTAAAGGAACCCTTAGGTTCACGCGTACGCTGTATGCGACCTGATAGTGTCGAGAAGGCGCTCGAATTTGTACAAGAGGAGCTGAATGTGATTTATCTGCAAAATCGTAATGAGTCAGTCACAGATAAAAGACCACTCTTACCCAAGGTCACTGCCATGGCTCCTGCCATGCCTTTTATCAAACCATTCAACTCACCTGCACAAATGCCAGCACCTGTGCCCATCTGGCAACCCCCACAGCAAGCCTTGAAACCTAACTTCCAGCATAATCATTCTCTAAGACCAGTGAATATGCCCACGCGCACACAGCAGATGTTCCGTGCGCCGCCACCTAATTACAACCCCCATCAAAATAATTTCCGTGTCCAGCCAAGAAATTCATTTCAAGGCCCGAAGCCGATGAGCGGCGTTAGCAATTTTCAAGCTAGGCCTTTACCACCTACCGGTCGTGATTGGCGCGTCCATGGTAACCCCCCACCTTCCAACTATTTCAAGACGCGAGAAATGAATATGAACGAATGTGCTGAGTATGGCAATTATTATCAGTGCCCCGAGTACTATCCGTATTACGTTGACTCTGATGCTTATTGTTATTCAGACACCGTCGAAACACCCTATTACGTAGATAGCGAAGTGTATGAATCATCTGGCGAGTGTACCATCCTTCCTTATGAAGAGCCCACTCCGTCCTACAGCACCGCTGAAGAACAGCAGGATTTTCCGAAGCGTACGAAATCAGACAAGTTAAAATAGAGCTAAACCTACAGACCCAAAGACAACTCCCTTTCATACAGATCTCTAATCCACCTTTGAGACTACTGATAGATACGGGTGCAAACCAATCTTTTATCAGTCCGGAGGCTGTAGACAGATTTTACGCTCACTTACCCCTAAATTTTGACCCCTTCGAAGTAACCAACGTCCATGCAACGTCACGTAATAACTATTCAATAACCGTGCCGTGCTTCGACGAATTCCGAGACTCTGAAACTATAAAGCTCTTTATATACAAGTTTCATGAGTACTTTGATGGCCTAATAGGACTCGACCTTTTAGAGAAATGGGAGGCCAAAATCGATCTTAAAGATAAGCAGCTGATAACGCAATTTTCCACCAATCCCATCCACATGTACAACTCGCGTAACGTCAACCTTTACGAGGACGTGATTCCCGCCAATTCCTCTAAATTGGTTAGAATTCCTGTTAACGTACATGATGGCGATGCTTTTATTAGTGAGCAGATTATGTCAAATTGCGTCATCAACGAATGTCTCACAACCATCACTAACAGCCGAGGTTTTGTAGAGATATCGAACCCCACCTCAAACGACCTAATATTCTCGATGGACCGTGCCGTCCTAGCGGAGACGTACACTATCGAGTGCACACGTCCCGAGCATCCGTCCGCGCGCTCTAACGAAGTGTTATCTCGCTTGCGCACAGATCACCTAAATGCGGAAGAAAAGGCTAACTTAGAGGCCTTATGCCAAAAATACGCCGATGTATTCTACATCGAAGGCGAGAACTTAACATTCACGAATAAAATAAAACATCGTATTCGCACTACGGACGAATTGCCAGTCTATACAAAGAGCTACCGCTACCCCTACGTCCATAGGGACGAAGTTAAAAATCAAATAGGGAAGATGTTAGACCAGGGTATCATACAGCCATCTGAGTCGGCTTGGAGCTCACCAATCTGGGTGGTGCCGAAAAAAGCAGATGCCTCTGGAAAAACAAAATGGCGCTTAGTCGTAGATTTTCGGAAGGTTAATGAGAAAACTTATGACGACAAGTACCCAATTCCAAACATAAGTGACGTATTAGACAAGCTTGGCAACTGTCAGTACTTTACCACCTTGGATCTTGCCAGCGGGTTCTACCAAGTAGAAATGGACCCTACTGACATTCCAAAGACGGCATTTAATGTAGAGAACGGGCATTACGAATTTTTACGTATGCCCATGGGTTTAAAGAACTCCCCGTCCACCTTCCAACGCGTAATGGACAACGTTCTCCAAGGCCTACAGAATGTCATCTGTCTGGTCTATCTTGACGATATAATAGTGTTCAGTACATCCCTTCAGGAACACATCATTAACCTGGAAAAAGTATTTAAGAGACTACGAGAGTCTAATTTCAAGATTCAGATGGACAAGTCCGAATTCCTGAAATTAGAAACTGCGTACCTAGGTCATGTTATCACTAGGGAAGGCATTAAACCAAACCCTGACAAAATTTCCGCCATAGAAATGTACCCCATTCCGAGAACCCCCAAGGAAATTAAACAGTTTTTAGGCCTTATAGGCTACTATAGAAAATTCATCCCCGACTTTGCACGCTTAACCAAGCCCCTGACACAGTGCCTGAAAAAAGGTAGGAAAGTAACCCTTAACGCTGAGTACATCGAGTGTTTTGAAAAATGTAAGACCCTCTTAACCAACGATCCGATCTTACAGTACCCTGATTTTACAAAGGACTTCTTGCTAACAACTGACGCATCGAATATCGCTATAGGCGCTGTATTATCGCAAGGCCCTGTAGGCAGCGATAAGCCAGTCTGTTATGCATCTCGCACACTAAACGATAGCGAGCAGAACTATAGTACGATCGAAAAAGAATTACTCGCTATTGTATGGGCGACAAAGTACTTTAGGCCCTACTTGTATGGCCGAAAGTTCAAAATCCTAACGGACCATAAACCACTTCAATGGGTTATGAGTCTTAAGGAGCCAAACTCAAGGCTAACCAGATGGAAGCTGAAGCTGAGTGAGTTTGACTTCTCTGTCATCTATAAAAAAGGATCTAGTAATACCAATGTCGATGCCCTTTCCAGAGTAGAGATCCACAACGAGGAACTTGATTCCATCATAGAAGAGCTCAGCTCGTTGTTAGCGAACCCCTCTGAGACACCCCCATCTGTTCACAACTCTTGCACAGCATCAGCTCACACAAGTAGAGAGAACCCTATATTAGAGGTGCCCATTGTAGAAGAGCCCTTAAACAAGTTTCATAGGCAAATTTGCATTACCTTAGTCGGAGACATAAAAAAACGTCCCACCGTAACAAAGCCGTTTGAAACCCACACTAGAACAGTAGTGCAAGTGTCAGAATCCAACCTAGAGCATGACGTAGTCCACGTCATAAAAGAATTTGTCAACCCTAAAGTTAAAACAGCCCTGCTGATCAACCCCCCTCTGGCTATGTATAAAATCATCCCCATAATTCAAGAACAGTTTAAATCTTCAGCCATTAACTTAGTTTTAGCTAAAACCGAAGTAGAAAATGTCAAGGAATACCTTAGACAGCAAGAGATTATAAAGCACTACCACGATGGAAAAACGAACCATCGCGGCATCAACGAGTGCTACCTTGCTCTCTCCCGTCGTTATTATTGGCCTAAAATGAGAGAAGAGATTACTAAATTTATTAACAGCTGTACGACATGCGGTCAGGCGAAATACGATCGTAATCCCATTAAACAACAATTCAATATCGTCCCCCCAGCAACCAAGCCATTCGAAATCGTACACATGGGTTTGCTTACTGTGCAGAATGAAAAGTACCTCACCATAGTGGACGTATTCTCGAAATACGCTCAAGCTTATCACCTTCGTGACGGAACTGCTATCAGTGTATTACAAGCCCTGTTGAATTTTTGTACTCACCATGGTTTACCCCTTACTATAGTCACGGACAACGGAACCGAATTCACAAACCAGCTGTTTAGCGAATTTACAACCCTCCATAAAATTATTCACCATAGAACGTTACCTCATACCCCAAACGAAAACGGTATCGTAGAGAGATTCCACTCTACCCTATTAGAACACCTCCGTCTCTTGAAACTACGTCACAAGGACGATGTTATTAACTTAGTGCCTTATGCAATTCTGGCCTACAATAGTTCAATACATAGCTTCACGAAATGTAGACCCTATGACGTCATCACCGGTCATTTTGACCCAAGGGACCCTTTTGATTTGGACCTTACTAAGCAACTGCTACAGCAATATATAATGAACCACCGTGAACAAATGAAAATCGTATACGACACTATTAACGAATCCTCGCTTGCCAATCGCACAAACATCATTGAGAACCGGAATAAGACCCGCGAGCCGGAAGCTGAATACCAGCCAGGACAACGTGTATTCGTTAATAACCCCCTAGCTAGTCGTCAGAAATTAGCACCACGTTACTCTCAAGACAAGGTTCTTGCAGACTTACCCATTCATATCTATACATCTAGGAAACGTGGGCCCGTAGCAAAGAGTAGGTTAAAACGTGTCCCTAAGAGTGCCCAATTGTTACAGGGTGGTACTGGTCCTGATTGCTCATTCGATAGCGGCCCAGCAGACCAATCCGGAGATAAGACTCGAGAACCTTGATAATGGTCCCGGATTGCACAAGACACAAGTGTGCTGGCAACCCAGGCGACCAGTTGTCATTTTGAACAGCTGATATAATTTTAATTAAATAAACTAGTAAAACTTAGTAAAAACCTAATTATTAACTGTGTAAAGTGTTATTAAAGTAACAAACAATACCCATACGTGTTATTCAAGTGTTTACTTAAGTATTTCACCGATTTTCGCGACATCTAAGCGGCGACAGAGAACCGTTACGGTTGTATACATTGGACTCTAACGACATCATAAGGGGAGTATATTGTTCCTACCGGACATTTATTACATGTTTTTACTGTGTTATTACATGCCTTCTCTTAATATAAGTGCCTTGTAACGCAACAATTAATAAGCGACAATAGTTGAAAAATTGCTAATCTTATTCGACCCTCTCTTTGAAAAATAAAAATTTGCAAAGTGACAGATTTAGATTAAATTATAACTGTAACTAAAATAAATTCACAACACAAATACTGCACAACTGTGGCAACTGTATTTGCTGTGTTTTCCTGTGGAAATACTGACGTTTTCCCCCCTGGTTGCATTTCAGTAATCCTACTACCTACAACACAATGATGACGCGCAAGAATACCGCACGAGATAACGAGCAGCGCTTGAAGACAGCGCTACTGGAACTTCAAGCAACCAAACAGCAATGCCAACAGCTATTAGAGGAGCGGGAGGAGAGTGAGTTCGAGGTTCAAAGAATTGTGGAAAAGAACACCAAACTTAAAAATGATCTTGCTGAACTGGACATCATCTGCGAGGACCTCCGTGGACAGCGAGATGAACTCCAAAAAATTGTTCATAAATATGATCAGTGCCGTGATACCCACGAAGTAGCACTTCAGCGCATAAAGCTACTGGAATATCAGCTTTCTGAAGCGCATAAAGAACTCAGTGTGCTACATCAACAAAACCTTGACAGAGAAAGTGAAAATATATCTTGTCTGTACAATGACTTAATAATCAACAATAGCACTAGTTGTCTTTCCTCACAAACTGAATCCTCCCAACCCAAAATGCCACTTCAAGGTTCCAACAAAATAAAACGGTACATTCGTACAAAAAGACATATTAAACGCATCAATAAAGCCTTGAAAAGCAATAACCAGATTATGAAGTACATGGGTATTAAAAAACTTAATATTAGTCTGCAGAAGGACCTACTGGGCAACACAATGGAACATCAAGTAATAACAAGTGAATATGAGGAAAAAATTCAGGATCTTCACTCCCACATTCATAGTTTAGAAAAATCACTCAGTGACTTAGGCAAGCAGTACACTGAGGCACAAGAGGAAATGGAGGCATATGCAGCAGAACTAACAGCCTTAGGTACATATAACATGGATCGATTTCAGTCGCTAAGCAACAAAATATCAGCGGGTTCTTCATGTGCATCTTGTAAAATTCTACAAGATCAGCCACCAGCATCAACATCATGCCTCACCACACGACTGCATGGCCCCACTGAGGATACAAGTCCAGCTGCGTTGCGTCTACCTCCAAGCACTACTGAGATAACTCACAGCCAGCCTGAATCAAGCACCATTAGCATGACTGGCCCGGCAGTAAAACAAGAAAGGAGGACTGTAATCTTCTCTGATAAGATAGGTGCAGGGTTAGGTCCTTTGTTGAATGACAGGCTGACACAAAATGTGCTGAATAAATGCTATCCCCATTCAAGTTTTACTGACATTGTTAAAGAGCTGTTCAAAAGCCCAATACAGAACGACACAACCTACATTTTATTAGTAGGAAATAGCCAAGGTGTTAAAAAGACTGATATAAACAATATATTTGAATTATATGGTCAAGCTAAAGATGTCCAACCGTGGATGGGAAAATTAGTGTTTTGCGCTTTCCCATATTCTCAGTCCCTGTCAGCAAAAGAAAATAATGACATCCATAGCTTGAACATACACATTCACCATTTGACATGTCGTCATAGTGACATATCATTTTTTGATCTTAACAAATTTGTTAAGAATTACTTTTTGACGCGAGATACTGTGTACCTCACGAAAAATAGTCGACGTAAGTTAGCTACTTTGTTAGCTTACAATATTTTTGACTCTGTGGTTATAGGAATTATAACACAACCTGATAGGAATGACAACCGTGTTACTAGTATTAGTAATAATTCAACAGCGGGCTCAAACACACAGTCAATGGCTTTAAACTGCCATCGCAGACAAAGGAAAACCCTAAGTTAGGTATCAATTTAGTTGCACAAAATATACAGGGTTTTTCCGGCAAAGACAATTTAATTGAACTATTTTTAGCAGATTTCAATGTAGATATTTTGTGTTTAACAGAACATTGGCTGAAACATTCTGAAATGTCATTTACTTTAAAAGACTATTTAGCAGCAAGCACTTTTAACCGACAACACTCAATAAGAGGAGGTTCAATGATCTTTGTCAAAAGTAGTTTGAAAATGAAAGAAAGAAAATATATTGTCAGTCTATCTGTTGAACGTTTAATTGAGATATCGTGTGTGGAATTGGATAGGTATATAGTTATGTGTGTTTATAGGCCGCCACAATCAAATTATAATGAATTTGAATTACTTATGGAGGATGCCTTAAAACGCCTATTCAGTACTACGAAGAGCATAGTGGTGTGTGGGGACTTCAATATAGATTTCTTAGTTCAAGGTCCACTTAAAACTAAACTCGCAAGCCTTTTCAGGTCATATAATTTAGATAATTTATTTACAGAACCCACTAGGACAACTGCTACTAGCGCTACCTGCATAGATAATGTCTTTTGCAATTGTGAATATTTAGAAAAAGAAGTCATACATAAATTACAGTCGGACCATAGCGGGCTATGGGTAGTCCTACCGTCAGTACTGGAAGCAAAAAAATGCAATGAATTAAATTGTAGGCCAATAACAGAGAAAAAAATTGAATTATTTAAAAAAAATATAAACATAAAGTTAAATTCGTTGAATTTCGATAGCAATGATCCGAATACGTTATATCAAGTATTGTTTTCAACCATATCAAAAGAATTTGAACTTGTTTTTAACGTAAAAAAAATTACAGAGTTAAAAAGCGGGTTTTCAGAATGGGCAACGCCAGGTATATATAGAAGTAGGAAAAGGCTTTATGAATTGTATGAAGAAAAACAATTCAATCACGATCCGACGTTCAAAGAGTACGTAAAAAAATATTCAAAAACTTTTAGACAAACTTGTTTAACAGCCAAATCGATAAGTATAAGTAAAAAAATTATGGCGTCTACTAATAAAATAAAAACAGTCTGGCAAGTAATTAACAAAGAAACAGGTAAAACGAGACCTAAGGACCAGGGATTTGCGTTGAAGATCGAAGGTAAGTTAGTTAATTCGAAGAAGGACATAGCAGAAATATTTCAAACTTTTTTTAAAAACATGCCACTGCATATAACGGCTAGCTTAAATTCTTCCTCCCAATTAGCCGATACCTTACTTTTGGAAAGTACAAATCCATGTAAAGTTGACTTCCAATTCTCCCATATAACTACCTTAACTATTGTCAAAACATTTAAAGAGTTAAACTTAAAAAAGACTGAAGATTTGTGGGGGTTATCGGTTAAATTAATATCAACTATAATCAATATTCTAGCACCTTACCTTGCTTTGATTTTTAATAAATGTGTTGACCAGGGAACCTTTCCTAATCTATTAAAGTTAAGTAAAATCGTACCCTTGTTTAAAACTGGTGATAGTGAAGATCCAAATAATTTCAGACCTATAGCAATACTGCCGGTGCTAAGTAAAGTTTTTGAGAAAGTAATATTACATCAATTGCAAACTCATTTTAGTATAAATAAGCTCTTCCATAAGAAACAGTTCGGGTTTACAAAAGGCCGCTCAACGACGGAAGCAGGCATAGCGTTAGTAAAGCATATCTTTGAGGCGTGGGAAGAGTCGCAGGATGCCATTGGGGTTTTCTGTGACCTTTCTAAGGCGTTTGACTGCGTTGACCACGAAACACTTCTCATAAAATTGCACCGATATGGTTTAAGTAATAAATCACTAAGTCTTCTTCGATCTTACTTAACAGACAGAACTGTAAAGGTTGATATTAATAGAGTTAAATCCTCGGGTTCTGATGTAAAAGTAGGAGTCCCTCAAGGTAGGAGTTCTATACTGGGTCCGTTCCTTTTTTTGGTATATATAAATGATTTGCCCTACCTAGTAGAAAAGCTTTCGCAGATAGTGTTGTTTGCAGATGATACTTCCTTAATTTTTAAAGTAAAGAGAGGTATAAGTAATGTAGACGATGTAAACAATGCTTTATCTACTATTCTAAACTGGTTCACTATAAACAATCTGATGCTAAATGCAAAAAAGACAAAATGCATCAAATTCTCACTACCCAATGTTAAAAATGTTGACACGAGTTTAAAAATATCTGGTGAGAGGCTAGAGCTGGTAGAGTCCACGCTTTTTTTAGGTATAACGATAGACTCAAAACTGCAATGGGGTCAGCATATTGGAAAACTGTCGGGTCGGTTGAGTTCAGCAGCGTTTGCAGTCAGAAAAATTAGACAACTTACAGACGTGTCGACGGCGAGGCTGGTCTATTTTAGTTATTTTCACAGTGTCATGTCGTATGGTTTGTTATTATGGGGACGGGCAGCAGATATAGAAACCATATTTGTCTTGCAAAAAAGAGCAATAAGAGCTATTTACAACTTAAACAGTAGAGAATCGCTAAGGGAGCGTTTTAAAGAAATAGGCATTCTTACACTGGCTTGCCAATATATATTCGATAATATAATGTATGTCCGAAAAAATATAACAATGTTTAAATTAAATAGGGACGTTCATAACGTAAACACAAGGAATAGAAACAAGGTTGCTTGTACTAAATCCCGATTAGCCAAGGTAGGCACATCATTTGTAGGTTACTGCGTTCGTTTTTACAACAAAATTCCAGAACGTGTTCTATGCTTGTCTGAAAATAAATTTAAAACTTTCATTAAAAATTCGCTATGTAAAAAGGCATATTATAGAATAGACGACTATATAAACGATCCTAATCCGTGGTAGTAAACCAATTCCACCGCGATTTTATTGTTAAGTATAACTAAGTATAACATATATTTTATAATACAAGTGTGTACAGACGACGTGATTGCATATTAATAACTATATGATACCTTATATAACTGACAAAAACTTAACTGCAAGTTTGCTAAAGGTCATTCGAATGGTAGCGTGGTGTTCGGGTCATCTATCTCCCTCCAAAATGGTTGAGACTGATGATGGCTGAGCACTGCGTTATGCTCGTGAACGAGTGCTGTTCGTGTGTCTGGCCGCAGCACTTATGTTTTCCCCTATTATTGTGAGACATTTGACTAATGCTTTGGCATTTGGGGTTGTTAATGGCAGTCATGAAATCTTATTAGGTTTACATATGGCAACTGATGTATTTGGTTTTAAGATGATTTGAGAAAAGATGGTCAGAGTGGAGTTTTTTTTTCCGCTGCCTTTTTCTCCACTACAATACGGCCCGAAGGCGGCGGCTTACACTTTACATTGTACATTGACATTCAGCAAATAGAATGTAAATTCTTTACGTTGAAATAAAATTATTTGAATTTGAATTTGAATTTGAATTGCTACCCTTTCGACTTGGCGCTACACGTCTCACATTACATTACCACTCATTTATACAACACATACAACTTAGCGACATTAATAATAATAATAATAATAATAATAAGCCATTTATTTCCAAAAAAATATTACATGCATTTTTCATTCACATAAAATAATTTGCCATAAAATAAAATCATAATTTCATTAACATTCCAGCTAATCTAAAACAATATACCTAATAATGACAATAATTACTACTTGATTAATTCAATGTCATTAACATAAAATTGTAATACACTTTGGTTAGTAGAATATAATAGTAACGTTAATAAATATAATTTATATCATTCACTTCAATTAAATTAATTCACTGTAAAATGTCTGTTTTTAATTTGGATTGCTCGTATGTCGAGCATAGGCCTCCTCCATCCCGCGCCAAGTATGCCTGTCTGCGGCGAGCCTCGTCCAGGTAATGCTGGTCCAAGCCACGATGTCGTCTCGCCAGCGGCGCTGCGGACGGCCTGGGGGGCGCCGCGACCCGCGTGGATACCAATGTAGCATTTTTTCACTCCAGCGATCATCAGTCGTTCTTGCTAGGTGACCAGCCCATCTCCATTTCAGGCAGCATGCTAGTTTTGCAGCGTCTATCAGTTTGGTTTTCTTTCTTATCGTTGTTAGCCGTACTTTGTCTATCAGTCTCAGTCCTAACATACTTCTTTCTGCAGTTTGTTGAAAAACTTTTAGTTTTCGGATGATATCTGAGGTGAGCGGCCATGTTTGGCAACCATATAATAGAGTAGGTGTTACTACAGAGTCAAAAGCTTTCTTTTTAAGTTTGATATTCATCTTTGATTTAAAGATATGTTTCAGTGACCAATATGAGCTCCATGCCTTTTTTATTCTTCTTTCTACTTCAAGTACGGGTTTCTTTTCGAAGGAAATATTTTGTCCCAAGTATATGTATTCTTTGACATATTCTATATTATGGGAGTTTATTACAATCGGTTTTTGCTCTACATTGGTCATGACGCACGTCTTCGTGGGGTTCATCTTTAAGCCACACTTTTTACTTTGCTGATCTAGAGTGGTTAGCATGTAGATAAGGTCTTCGTGGTTCTCAGTTATCACTGCTATGTCATCTGCAAAGCGCAAATGGTTCAAAAATTCTCCGTTAATGTTTATTCCTCGTTCTGACCAATCTAGCTGTCGAAAAATATCCTCCAAAAGAGATGTAAAGAGATTCGGAGAGATAGGGTCTCCTTGTCTCACTCCTCGCTGTACCTCGAACTGTTTTCCGTTTCTTTCTAGTTTCACTTTGGCTTTGCTCTTGCTGTAAATTTCCTTTAGAATATTCACATACTTGATATTAACACCTTGTTTTTTAAGCGCAGTCCAAAGAGCTTCATGCGATATTGTGTCAAAAGCCTTAGCGTAATCAACAAATCCTATGTAGAGAGGCTTTTCGTGCTCTTTATATTTCTCTATCAGTTGAGTTAGTGTAAAAATGTGATCTAGTGTAGAGTATTTTGGTCTAAAGCCAGCCTGTTCTCTAGGTTGTTCGAAATCTAGGGTTTTCTTTACTCTATTTAGAACAACATTTGTAAATAGTTTATATATGGACTGCAAAAGAGAGATTGGTCGATAGTTACCGATGTTCAGTGGGTCGCCTTTTTTATAAAGTAGAGTAATAATGGAAGTTTCCCATTCCTCGGGTATTGTTTCGTGTTCAATTATTTTGTTAAATAGTTGAGTTAATATGGAGGTCAATGGCTCTACCATCGCCTTAAGAACATCGTTTGTAACGCCATCCTCTCCAGGACTTTTCGAGGTTTTTAATGACAGAATTGCCTTACGTATTTCACATTCTAAGAAAAGCGGCAACCCCTCTTCGGTTGACTCAGCTGTATATGTTGTCGCTCTATTCTCAGTTGATTGATACAGGTTTTGATAGTATTCCGAGGCCGTGTGTATGATATCATTTCTATTGGCAGAGACTCTACCTGAGCTGGTTATTAATGCTGGTATCCATTGCTTGCTGTCACAAAGTCGCTTGGCTCCTCTTTTCACGGATCTTCGCTTCTCTAGCTCCTCTTCAATTATAGTTGAGCGGTATGTCTCGTTATTCCTTTTTATCTGAGTTCGGGTCTTTGAATAGAGTCGTCTAAGTGTCTTCTTATCTGAATCAGATTTATTTGACTTTTCTTTTATTGTTGTTCGTTCTAATATTAATTTTTTGACTTTTTCTGTTATTATTTGGTCGATTTTTCTTGTTTCCGGTATTATGGGTAATTGTCTAATACTTTTTTGAATGTTTTTGACAATATTTGTATAGTTTTCTTGAATACTGAGATTTTCTACAGGTTTGTTACACTCGACAAAAATGTTCTTCAGAGAATCTTGCTCTATTAGTGTATAGCCAGATGGTTTTAGTCTATGATATGTGGTTCGTGATTTCTTTTCTTTGCTGTTCATTATATAGGTTACTCGTACGATTCTGTGGTCCGTTGGAAAGGTAGTATTAATGATTTCAATGTTTTCTATAGTATTAAGTTTATTTTTCTTTGCTATGCAGAAATCTATTTCGTTGTAGGTTTTTCCATTAGGTGAGCGCCAGGTCCATTTTTGTTTTGGTTTCTTCTTGAAATAACTATTCATTATAAACATTTCGTTTTCCGCGCAGAAGTCTAAAAGTATCTTGCCTCTTTCATTTCGACTTCCATATCCCCAGGGACCCATTATGGAGCGCTCTTCAAGTGTTCTTTGACCAACTTTAGCATTAAAATCGCCTAACAAAATTACATTTGAGTGTTTTATTTTTAACGCATAGCGAATTTCATTGTAGAGTTGCTCTATTTCTTTTTCTTCAGCTTTTTTTGTGGGTGCATATATTTGTATAATACTTAGAGGGCGGTCGTCTGTGATCAGATCTAATCGGGCTACTCTATCTGAGATTGATTCGAAATTTATGATATTTGATTTTAATTCTTTTCTGATCATAAAACCAATTCCGTTCCTACCGCTTTTCTTACCGGTGTACATGAATATATAGTTTTCGTATTCTAGAATATGTGTTCCTTCTTTTTCAACATCCGAGAGCCCAATTATATCCCACTTTATTTTAGACAGGGCATGTTCTAGTTCTTCTTGCCGGCCGACTCCGACGAGCGATCTAACATTTAATGTCCCAATGTAGAGGATGGAGGGTTTTGGTCTAATACTCCCACGGCGACCACCCGTATTGGGAGATTTAGTATTTTTATAGTTATTTTTGTATTTTTCTTCAGTGTTCCTTAAAGATGTATATATTAAAGTTTCTTTTTTATAGTATTCTGTTTGTGGAGGGGCCTGTTCTCGATGCTACACCCTGCAATCATTGTTTTTTCCCGTTGCCACATTAGGGGATGGGCAGGGTGACTGAGGTTTTGCATTTAGGTATGACTCTATTGTGGTTTTATTCTTTTTTGGGACGTTCATAGAATTCTGATGTTTGAACAGATGCTCTGCTGGTGAACTAGGTTTTCTTTTTGTGTTTCTAGTATGAGAATAGGATTGTTCATACATAGAGGGGGTTGTAACTGTTTTATCGGGACTTCTCGCTTTCAGTGTTATAATTCTGTCGTACTTCAAAACTACTTTTTCGCCCTGTTCTTTTCTACTTTTAAATTCCTCCTGCAAGTTTTTCCTTTTTTGTAATATTTTGGCTGGAAAGTCTTCTTTTATGTATATTATTGTGTCTTTCAAGTATTTTCTGTTTTTAAGTATCTGTATTTTCAAACTCAGTGTGTTCACCGTTACAACTATAGGTCTTATTTTTTCGCCTGCCTTTCCTATTCTTCTAGCTGTCTCAATGTCGCGTCTTTCACATGCTATATTCATTTTTTCTATGAGTATTTGAAGTATATTGTCTTCTAGATTCTTGTATGATTTTTCATTTTCTTCTACTCCAAATAATATTATATTTTTCCGTCTCATATATCGTTCCATATTATCTATGGTGTGTTGCTGATCTTCGACTTTCTTTTCTAAAACGTCGGTTTTTGTTTCAAGGTATTTAAATTTTTGGTTTATATTTCCGTTAATATCTTCTATAATCGTATTTTTCATGGCGTTCATTTCGTGTTTCTGAATTTTTAACTCATCTTGAATTGTTTTCAGCACTTTCATAATATCGTCCATGGCTATGTTTTGACGTGTGCTGCCCCCTGTTATTTTGTATCAGCACAACCTTGTGATGTCGTGCAGTAATCTTCGTTTTTGTTCGAATACTTGGCTCGTGTTGCGCTGTGCTTGTTAGTTCTGCCAATCATCAAGAGATGGCGGTAAAACGGTATTGATTTACAGAGTATTGGTGACTAATTGCTTTGAAATTTAAGGTTATACTTTATTTCACCTCTTTATATTGGAGAAAAATACTCACAGTTGTTATGGTTTTACACTTTTAGTCCCATCACTGGTATTTTCTTTCTGGTTGTAGGTGTTAAGATGCCAAGTTTTTTAAATTTACGTCAGTTACCGTTACACTTTGTTATTGATTGAATTCGTTTATTTTGTTATCAATTCATTGAAATGTTACTGCCACAATATTAAGCACTGTAGTGTCAATGTTTTAGAATATATTTATCACTGTTTAAGAGCTTTTAAAAACATGTTTTATTGTTGCAATCACTGATTGGCCGTTACAAATTGTTTTTGTTGATATTATGTTTATTTTGGGATCAACCGCTTCGATAACACTTGTTCACATTAAGCAGTGTTAGTTCTTAGTTTTAATCACTTTTTAACTTGAATAAGGCTTTAAAAACTTTATTAAATTTATATTTTTATGAGACTTCAAATCTTTGGCAGCGCCCTCCAGTGTTGCCAGAACTCGTGTTCAGAACTTAGCGACATTAGCGAACAAATAACATCGATACAAGGTCAATTATTAGATTACAAGAATAAGTTAAGCAATGATACCTATCTCATATACGAGCTTCAAGTAGATTACCTTAACGCTAAGTTAGCTAAAGTACTGGAACACTTAGAGACGTTACGGCCCAATCGTGTAAGGAGAGGTCTCATCAACGGTCTAGGCTCTTTAATTAAAAGCATAACTGGTAACCTAGACTACTCAGATGCCACTAGATATGATGATGCCCTAAGGACCCTAAAGAGTGATGAAAATAAGATCGTAAATGAGTTAATTAGATTAGAAAATATGCTAGCTTTTATACGTGCATCAAGCACGCATCATTCAATGATTAATTTTAGAGTACTAGGTAATATGTTAAATAGGCTAGTTAGTATTGTAGTATTAATTTTTAATTATATTTTATAAAAATCATTTTGGTTTTTTTTGGATCCTCCGGCGACGGCCTTCGTAATTTGTTTGTTTGTTTGTTTGTTTGTTTGTTTGTTTGTTTGTTTGTTTGTTTGTTTGTTTGTTTGTTTGTTTGTTTGTTTGTTTGTTTGTTTGTTTAGTATTTTCTAAGGTTAATACGAGCTGTAGACATAATTAAAACTGTTTTTATACGGATTTATGCTCGTTTATTACATTTTTACAATTTTCCAACGTTTCGGCACTTTTTCAGGTGCCGTGGTCCCGGATGACTGAGGTGACAGGTGTCTTTTAGAAATCATTAACGGTTAGTTTACTACCCTCGGCAAAAATTACAAAAGTTAATTATGAAGTTACGTTCCAAAATAGACAAACCAATTATTTTTTATATAAAGTCAACAATATTGATTATTAGTAATTGAAGTTAAAATTAAATTTATAAACTAATTACTTTATATGAACTTAAAGATACCGATTATTAATTGAAATTAAATTGATTTTTTATTATTTATTCTACAGTCACACTTCTAGCAAGGGGGTCTCATGCACTTAAGCACTGGTTCCCATGCTACCGGTATGTTCCAACCACGATCTCTATTAAAATTTGGATGCCGGCGGATCTCTATTGCCTCACGTATCATTCTAGGGAAGAAACGGTCTTCTCGGGCTAGAACTTTAACTTTATCGAAATGTATAAAGTGGTTGGTACCGCTAAGTGTATGCTCGCTGACTGCAGATCTACCAGAGCGCTTATGTTTCACATCAGCGATATGTTCCTTCACCCGCTCAGCTATGGTACGCTTCGTTTGACCAATGTACGAGGAACCACATTCACAGTCAAGCTTGTATACTCCTGCCTCTTGTAAGGGAATCCTGTGCTTGACACTTCGCATGAATTGGTGTATCTTTCTTGGCAGCTGGTAGATGGTTCTGATTGAGGCGCGTTTCAAAATACTCCCAATTTTGTCAGTCACTCCTCTCACGAAAGGCAGGTAGGCTGGAACTCGCTCGACTGTGTCCGGTTTGACACGTCCTCCGCGACGGACACGCGGAACTTGCAGCTTGTTTGCACGAAGTACTCGTTTGACATGCTGGAGTTCCGCAGGTAGATGGTCCTTGTCGCAGATTCGGTGTGCCCTCTGTAACAGAGATTTTCCAACGGTAGACAACTGACACGGGTGATGGTGAGACTCACCGTTTAGGTACCTATCAGTGTGGGTCTTTTTCCTATAAACTGTATGTCCTAAGGTTCCATTTGGATTCCTGATGACTAAAACATCTAAGAAAGCTAAAGAACAATCTGCTTCTAACTCCATTGTAAACTGGATCTTGTTGTTTATAGAGTTAAGGTGGTCTAAGAAAGCCGTTATTCCACTAGTAGGTAATATAGCAAAAGTGTCATCGACATATCGCTTATAGAACCTTGGTGGGACGGGAGCAGTTCGCAGGGCTCGCTCCTCGAAGTCTTCCATGAAAATATCGGCTACAACGGGAGAAACAGGGGAACCCATGGCTACCCCGTCTACCTGCATGTAAAACTCACCATTCCATACCAAGTAGCCAGTTGTTAGGCAGTGATCTAACAGCTCTGCATATTCCACAGGCAAATCATGTTCATTGAGCCTTCTCTTAACAATCTCAATGCAATCCTGTACTGGAAGACAAGTACCATCTACCTGCGGAACTCCAGCATGTCAAACGAGTACTTCGTGCAAACAAGCTGCAAGTTCCGCGTGTCCGTCGCGGAGGACGTGTCAAACCGGACACAGTCGAGCGAGTTCCAGCCTACCTGAATTTCGTGAGAGGAGTGACTGACAAAATTGGGAGTATTTTGAAACGCGCCTCAATCAGAACCATCTACCAGCCGCCAAGAAAGATACACCAATTCATGCGAAGTGTCAAGCACAGGATTCCCTTACAAGAGGCAGGAGTATACAAGCTTGACTGTGAATGTGGTTCCTCGTACATTGGTCAAACGAAGCGTACCATAGCTGAGCGGGTGAAGGAACATATCGCTGATGTGAAACATAAGCGCTCTGGTAGATCTGCAGTCAGCGAGCATACACTTAGCGGTACCAACCACTTTATACATTTCGATAAAGTTAAAGTTCTAGCCCGAGAAGACCGTTTCTTCCCTAGAATGATACGTGAGGCAATAGAGATCCGCCGGCATCCAAATTTTAATAGAGATCGTGGTTGGAACATACCGGTAGCATGGGAACCAGTGCTTAAGTGCATGAGACCCCCTTGCTAGAAGTGTGACTGTAGAATAAATAATAAAAAATCAATTTAATTTCAATTAATAATCGGTATCTTTAAGTTCATATAAAGTAATTAGTTTATAAATTTAATTTTAACTTCAATTACTAATAATCAATATTGTTGACTTTATATAAAAAATAATTGGTTTGTCTATTTTGGAACGTAACTTCATAATTAACTTTTGTAATTTTTGCCGAGGGTAGTAAACTAACCGTTAATGATTTCTAAAAGACACCTGTCACCTCAGTCATCCGGGACCACGGCACCTGAAAAAGTGCCGAAACGTTGGAAAATTGTAAAAATGTAATAAACGAGCATAAATCCGTATAAAAACAGTTTTAATTATGTTTGTTTGTTTGTTTGTTTGTTTGTTTGTTTGTTTGTTTGTTTGTTTGTTTGTTTGTTTGTTTGTTTGTTTGTTTGTTTGTTTGTTTGTTTGTTTGTTTGTTTGTTTGTTTGTTTGTTTGTTTGTTTGTTTGTTTGTTTGTTTGTTTGTTTGTTTGTTTGTTTGTTTGTTTGTTTGTTTGTTTGTTTGTTTGTTTGTTTGTTTGTTTGTTTGTTTGTTTGTTTGTTTGTTTGTTTGTTTGTTTGTTTGTTTGTTTGTTTGTTTGTTTGTTTGTTTGTTTGTTTGTTTGTTTGTTTGTTTGTTTGTTTGTTTGTTTGTTTGTTTGTTTGTTTGTTTGTTTGTTTGTTTGTTTGTTTGTTTGTTTGTTTGTTTGTTTGTTTGTTTGTTTGTTTGTTTGTTTGTTTGTTTGTTTGTTTGTTTGTTTGTTTGTTTGTTTGTTTGTTTGTTTGTTTGTTTGTTTGTTTGTTTGTTTGTTTGTTTGTTTGTTTGTTTGTTTGTTTGTTTGTTTGTTTGTTTGTTTGTTTGTTTGTTTGTTTGTTTGTTTGTTTGTTTGTTTGTTTGTTTGTTTGTTTGTTTGTTTGTTTGTTTGTTTGTTTGTTTGTTTGTTTGTTTGTTTGTTTGTTTGTTTGTTTGTTTGTTTGTTTGTTTGTTTGTTTGTTTGTTTGTTTGTTTGTTTGTTTGTTTGTTTGTTTGTTTGTTTGTTTGTTTGTTTGTTTGTTTGTTTGTTTGTTTGTTTGTTTGTTTGTTTGTTTGTTTGTTTGTTTGTTTGTTTGTTTGTTTGTTTGTTTGTTTGTTTGTTTGTTTGTTTATTTATTTATTTATTTATTTATTTATTTATTTATTTATTTATTTATTTATTTATTTATTTATTTATTTATTTATTTATTTATTTATTTATTTATTTATTTATTTATTTATTTATTTATTTATTTATTTATTTATTTATTTATTTATTTATTTATTTATTTATTTATTTATTTATTTATTTATTTATTTATTTATTTATTTATTTATTTATTTATTTATTTATTTATTTATTTATTTATTTATTTATTTATTTATTTATTTATTTATTTATTTATTTATTTATTTATTTATTTATTTATTTATTTATTTATTTATTTATTTATTTATTTATTTATTTATTTATTTATTTATTTATTTATTTATTTATTTATTTATTTATTTATTTATTTATTTATTTATTTATTTATTTATTTATTTATTTATTTATTTATTTATTTATTTATTTATTTATTTATTTATTTATTTATTTATTTATTTATTTATTTATTTATTTATTTATTTATTTATTTATTTATTTATTTATTTATTTATTTATTTATTTATTTATTTATTTATTTATTTATTTATTTATTTATTTATTTATTTATTTATTTATTTATTTATTTATTTATTTATTTATTTATTTATTTATTTATTTATTTATTTATTTATTTATTTATTTATTTATTTATTTATTTATTTATTTATTTATTTATTTATTTATTTATTTATTTATTTATTTATTTATTTATTTATTTATTTATTTATTTATTTATTTATTTATTTATTTATTTATTTATTTATTTATTTATTTATTTATTTATTTATTTATTTATTTATTTATTTATTTATTTATTTATTTATTTATTTATTTATTTATTTATTTATTTATTTATTTATTTATTTATTTATTTATTTATTTATTTATTTATTTATTTATTTATTTATTTATTTATTTATTTATTTATTTATTTATTTATTTATTTATTTATTTATTTATTTATTTATTTATTTATTTATTTATTTATTTATTTATTTATTTATTTATTTATTTATTTATTTATTTATTTATTTATTTATTTATTTATTTATTTATTTATTTATCTATTTATTTATTTATTTATCGATAAATGTTATTTCTATTTAAAGTAGACATTTATAATGCTGATTCAGGGCATTTTCGAGTTTCTGTGGCACGCCCACATAAGACCTTTTTCTACATAATTATGTGTCTGTTTGTAAGATAAATCTGTATTTGTACCTGAACCTTTTTTATCTGATCCCCTTTTTTATAAGTGATTCAATGTACGTGTGTGTACACAAACGTGTGTACACTAATGCATCTATCTATCTATCTATTCAGTAATGGTTTCAAAATAAAAACAAGGCCATTCCGTTATGTAGAATTGGCATAGCATGGTTGTGAGTGAGCGAGGAAGCGGCAAGTCGAAGCTATAAAAAGGCGATATTATTCCGCTGGTAGTTATCTTTGAGAAACGCGTAAACTGGGCCGCACTCTGGCAAAGCGACGAGTTTCGTTCGACATCAAAACATCGACAGCCAAAGTGTGGAACATCAAGCCGACGACCATTTTTCCGAACGCTTATAACCTGAACACCTTGCCGGCATGCGTTTTTCCGAAGGTTTATAAACTGAACACCTTGCCGCCGTCAGTTTTTCCGAACGATTATAATCTGAAGATCATGCCGGCGTCAGTCTTTCCGGAAGCTTATAATTTGAACACCTTGCCGGCGTCAGTTTTTCCGAAAGCTTATAACCTCACCACCTTGGCAGCGTCAGTTTTTTCGAACTATTATAACCTGAACGTTGCCAGTGTCACTTTTTCCGAACGTTTCTAACTTGAACACATTGCCGGTATCAGATTTTCCGAACGCTTATAACTGAAACCTTTTTATGATGCATGTGTATAGGTTTCTTCTGGGCACACTCGGTTCATGCAAGATCTCATCTTCACTCTCGGGTTAAAAAGTAGTCAATAGTATGTGTTCCCTAAAAAAAAAACACATACTGCTGTCCATAGCTAATGGCCATCTGTATTTTAATAGGAAATAAAAATATTTTCAGAATTAACCCCCGTTTAATGCGTTGACGGGATTATATTTTATCGGAGTGAGCGCCATTTTTACGTTTGATCGGAATTCAATTTTACAATCGCTTAGAGCGGCCGTCGCGTCTTTATGCGCCATTATTATCATAAATGGCGTTTTATGTCTTAAACTTTGAGTAATTTACGCGAGGCCCTAATCCATAGATTCATAATCCATAGTTTACTCTGACAGCCGGTTGATCCACGGATTAACAAAATAATGGAAAAGTCCGCTAAGCGATGTCCATCGATTACACTATTTTTATTTCCAATGCACTAACCCGTGCTTTTTAGCCTCTAAATAGGTTTTTAAAGATGTCCATCGATTTAATAATAAATTGGGAATTGCAGTTTTATAATACTCAGCCGTCATTGTCATGTTGACTGGTGTTAGAGGCATTATTTGAAATCGTTTATCTTTAGTCTGTTGTTAATTACGCCAAATACTTTTAGGCAACTTGTAAACTTCGCCTGCGGGACAGGCTTTCCTTTTTCCCAGTGACGTGCGACAGCTTGAATCCAAAACCATGTATTTAGTCAGTTTTCTAAGTTGCCTTTGTACATTTCTGAAATTGTAGCAGAAATGACAGGAGTGTCGAAACGTATTGCTTGTAACAAAACACGAGAGTAAGATTCCCACAAGTATCAACGCTTCAAACCGCACTCGTCCTAAGAGAAGGCTTGTCCCTTGCAGCGGTAAGTAAAAGACCCCTTAGTATAAATAAATATTCATGGACATTATTACACATGAAGCGCTCGTGGCCTAGGATGGGTGACCATCCCGTGACTACCGCTAGTGGCATCTTTTCAAGCGCTTCCGTGTTCAAGCGCGTTAAGCCGTTGGGCCGGCTGTCATGTAATGGCAGTCGTTAAGCCATGTCAGAGGCCCTATGGCCTCACCTTCTCATGATACAGGAAGAGACCCACGCCCCAGCAGTGGGGACATACAAAGGGTTGATATGAAATCATCGTCTTTCTCAAAGTAAGACACAAGTAGGTGAGGTTCAATAAACTGACGGAGGCTAATGTGCCCAGACATAGGTACAGTTTCAGTATCGTTTCAGATTCCATTTATTCTGAGAAGAAGCGAACGTGCACTGAATACGTGAGCGCTATCGATCTTTTTGCCGACTCCGAAAAAGAGAGGGTTATCTATTCGACGCGTAGTTTTTGTGTTTGTAAAGTTTTTTATGATTCCGTCCAATCATAAGGGATTTCGGGCATTGTTTTGCTCCAAAGAGTGTAATGCCCATTTGGTTATATTTTAATTTACTGAAATTCAGTGACGATGGCTAAATGAGCATGGGAGACCTATGTCTAGTTTTGTATTATTCCGTCCAATCATAAGGGATTTCGGGCATGGTTTTGCTCCAAAGAGTGTAATGCCCATTTGGTTATATTTTAATTTACTGAAATTCAGTGACAATGGCTAAATGAGCATGGGAGGCCTATAAAAACTGATTACGAGTACATAAAAACTGATTAATTGAAAATATGATGAAGTTTCGGAGAAAAGTGAATTTTTCAATAGACAGCGACTCGAATTAGACAAATTTTGTTGTGATTTCGTAGAAAGCAGCAAATATATATTTCCACTTTTTGAAGGCTTATTTTTACCACTATTTTTTCTACTCAAACATGATATATGTGAAACATGACTTTTAAATTTGAACTAACTGATACTTATAGAAATAAAAAAAATGTTTTTTCGTCATGCATGCCCGTAGAAACCAAAATCATAAAAGGTACTGCAAAATATTGTTTTATTTTTTATCCGTTTGTTGAAATAAAAACAATGGTCTCACAAATATACAATGTAAATTTTGTGCATCGCAGTGTGTTTAATTTTGTATAAAAAATACACACACTCTCTTTCAGACAAAGCCCGCGATATTGTAAATAATATTATATCTGTTAAATATTGGTCTAACGGTAACATGCTTGGTTCGGTAACCAAGCATTTTACCACTGACAGTGGTCGTAATAAGGCTATGAATTGTCTCTTTGAAATATCACATAACCTAGAAGTGTTTATAATTAATCGTATTCTACCTAGCTATCTTTTGACGGCCTAGCTACTAATGAAAAAGTAGTGCTTATGTTCTTAGTAAAATATTTCATGATATTTGCAATACAGGCTAATGAATTAGACGCTATGAACATGGGATTCCACTCAGTGCTCATGTGCTGCGTAAAGCCAAGCCAAAAACCGTTTACTACAGAACTTAAACTCCTTCAGTAAAATAGAGTAAACTATTGTGTCTAATGTCAGTGGAACTAACATCCTCACAATATGCTAGTAAAAAGCTTTATAAAAAGTGGGTAGCTTCTGAATTGATGGACCAGTTTGTAACCAGTACCACGACTTGATTCTACGTGAAGTATATTGTTTTACTTTTGTTTGTGTTGGGGCGACCAACGCCTCCTTGCTGACAGGCTGACCTGACGTAAGACTGGCTGATTCTCTTTTGAAACGACTTCGAAATTAGAATGACTGACCAGACCGAACAAGAGACTACGAAACAGTTCACGACAGACTTCCAAACGTAGCGGACGACAACGCTCCGCTGCTGACGAACAGACAGACAAACCTGTACGACCGTACAGTATGTAAACTTAATTTAGGTAATTTGTTGGGTATTTTACATAAATTAGTTTTAAAGTGATAGTAAGTCTGCCAACAAACTATCACATAGTTTGGCGGAAACGATTGAATGTAAAAGTTGCATGTACCTTTTATGGAATAAACTTTTTTATATTTTTTTTACTTACACTAAATAGTAAATAAATAAAATAGGGCGCAAATTTGCGCCTTAAAGGCTAATATTGCGCAAATGAAACCCTAAATGTTAAAACGGTCTTTCTTTACCAATTGTGAAACGACCAAAATAATATATGTGGCTCGGTTAGCCAGAGGTCGCGGGTTTGAGTCTCGGCATGGGTGGCATTTTTAGCCTCTAAATAGGTTTTTAAAATAATCGCATCGCTGATTTAGGTAGGGAGGTACCTTAAACAAACCCCTTTTTGGCACCAATTCTACCGTTTCTTCGGATTAATAGATAATGTATATTTATGACAAAATGTCAGCTCTCTAGTACTAATTGTCTGTGTTAAGCCGCGGACAGACAGTCATACGGATGGATACGGCGAAACTATATGGGTTTCTTGTCGACTACGGAAGTCAAAAATTTTTAGAAAAATGTGTTGATATCAACCCTTGTATGTCCCCACCCCTGGGGTACGGGTCTCTTCCTGTATTGCAGGAAGGTTAGGCCATACTCCACCACGGGGGGCAAGGTCCGGGTTGGAAGAGGTTTGTAAGACAGTGGCGGGCCTTACTGTCAGAAGTTATCGAGCCGCCCATAAGGCCTCTGACATGGCATAACGACTGCCATTTCACGACAGCTGGCACCAACGGCTTAACCTTGCCTTGCGAAGCACGGAAGCGCTTGGAAAAAATGCCACTAATGGTAGTGACGGGATGGTCACCCATCTGCACCTGATTGCGCCTGTTGTTACTTAACTCTAGTGACTGATTCCAATCACACGGTTCGACTAGGCCACGTGTGCTTGTGTATTGTAATAATGGGTATTTGTCTTTTATTATTTAAAAGTCCGAAAGTTCAACAACAGATGGCGCTACAAGAAGTTTTTTATACTGAAGTATGTGTGCTAATTTTTATGCTCTTGGTATTGAGTGAACATTCTGTGGCATATATAGAACAATGCCATTCGTGACGCGAATCCAAAATGGCGGTTTTAAATGTAATTTCTCGACATTAACTGAGGTGAAAGTTTAATTATGCGAAGCGCCGCGAGGTCCTGCATACTTCCCTGCCTTCTTTTGTAGGCCGGGAGTTTGGTGATATAAATAAATAAGGAAATAGGTGAAGTAAGGGCCTATGCCAAAACAATTCTAAGCGTTGCCTTGTCTACTCCTGCATCGTAAGCAGCGTACACACGTCCCACTGTAGGCCTTACCTCAGAAAATTGAAATTTATTTCAATAGGAAAAAAATAATACATTTCAATAATGATGATGACTTTGGATCGATGTTTAATTTTATTGCAGTTAGCGATTCGATTAGTATATTATTATTATTAAATTCTTTATTGTACCTGTAAAGATTGTACAATTGGCGGGCTTAATACTAAATAGTATTTTATTCTAGCCAACCAACAGGTGCCGTGGAGAAGGTGGAAGTAGTCACAAACGGTGAGGTGATATTTTATTGTCAAATATCTTGATCTAGTATAGACACTGAACAAAGTCTGGTAATTTTAAAACCGAAGTAGTTGGTACATTGCGATATTAGAACTAACAAACGCAAGTTAAGTATTCCAGCAAAGTAATACAAATAATACGATAATATTATATTATATAAATTAATAATATTAATAGTAAATTAATTTATTTTTAAGTCTGTGATCCGCTCACCAATGTCTTCGACCTTGGTTCTTCGACGAATTTCTGCGTTGGGTACGCGGTCCACAGGCGATATGCCCCGCATGGCACGCACGCGTAAAGATGGGCGGGATACTTGGCTAGAAGGGAAGACGGCCGGTGGACCAGGACAGTATCGGAGTGGTGGCCAAAAGAGGGAAGGAGGTTGGTAGGCAGACCACGGACACGATGGTCAGACGACATCGTGAGGGTTGCGGGTCAAAGACGGATCAGGTTAGCACAGGACCGGGAGGAGTGGCGCACTAAAAACGGAGGCCTATGCCCAGCAGTGAGTTGATGTGGGCTGATTATAGATAGATAGAATTTATTTATTTCCAAAATTACTAAAATGTTATGAATTGGAAAGTGAATGAATGTGCCTTGGAACGCTTCGTTACTTTATCCTTTTAAATTATATTAATTGCATGTATTTAAATTATGATCAGCCCACGTCAACTGGATGGGGTGATTATATTATAGATAGATATAGATTTAAATTTGTAGTTAAAAACAAATTATATAATAGTTTAGGCATGTTTGTGCCGAACTTACCTGAATTCATCTAGTATAGGAAGAGCGGGGCTTCTTGGCACAGGTGTCTATGCACTTAATAGGAAGTCCCCACCACAGTGTAAAATTAATGTTAAAGCGAACAAATATTTTGTTCTTATTATGTCAATAATAATCTGTATGTTTTGTTTCCGTGATCTGTCCTCTGATGATGGCTGAACTCTGCGTTATGCTCGTGAACGAGTGCTGGGCCCCGATTCTACTCAACAACATTACAGTTCTCAAGGAGTTCATCGGGAGTCCAATTACAAGGTTTTACGCAAACGGTATTCCACTAAGCACAAATGTTCCATTTAACGACCAATGAACGACATGACAGGTACCGTAGAGCTACATGGAGCCACTTTCGTATGCTCTTACAAAATTACAGTTCCTTGGTAACAGTCTGGCTGTCAAATCCGTATGCTACTCCTTATTTGACGTTTCATTGAGCTATATAACTGCATGACAGCTACCTGACAGCTGCAATATTAGTATCTTTGAACAACAGTAGCTTTTTCGGTATGATTGCTCACTGGCAGTTGTGACGAAGAAGGCTAAAAAGTATTTTTTTAATAAAATTTATACTTCTTCACTCGGTTTATGATAGCGATTATCACAAATAGTCAACAGGGCGAAGCGCAGAGTACAAGAGCGCCGAAATAGACGTCGGTTTCACGCGTTTCGGCAATCGTTCCAACAATCAGAGTTCACAAAAACCTTCCGTGTTTCCAAACATGGGTTGAGGCATTTGGCGGACGAATTAAACCCATTGATACCCCAGGAGCAGAGGCAAGTCGGGATATCCCCTATAATAAAGGTATGTTACATGAGTTCAATATAAATAGTTTGAGGTGGTCGTCTCTTGGATTACTTTTTAGTAAGTTGGGTATAATCTTTCTTCTACGGACATTCATCGCCGTCTTTTCTTGTGACAGGCTTATATCAGGCCCTAGTAGGGCAGTGTCCTTCACAGTGTCAAGGTATTAGAATAAAAACATAATACTTACTTGCCTACTAGATTTCTGTGGTATGCAAAAGACCTATTTTGTAATTATGTACCTAATTTCGGGACAGATAAGTAAAAAATGTGTAACTTGACACTGAAACATGTGAGTGGCACTGTTAGTTAGTTAGACCTGAGATTTCCGCACTTAGCCTCATAGTTGGGCCATTGTACGTAGCAAGCGCTGAGGTACGTTAACACTTCAGACACTAGTTTCCTTACGATGTTTTCCTTCACCGTCGGCGAGTAGTATTGCTAGGTACTATAATTTCACAAACGTACATAACTTAGAAAACGAAGTCATTGGTACATGTCGGGGTTTGAACCCACGAACTCCCGATTGAGAGGCCGGCGTTCTACACCGCTCCGCTACCACCGCCCTGAGTGGCACTGTACCACACATCATTGTATTGTTAAAAAAAAATTACCTACTGGAGTAGAGAGAAGTGCATCTCATCAAATCGAAGTTATACAAGCTCAAGCATAAACGTAGAAAAGTTACTAAATAACTTGAATTCACTTTCAATTATTGTTTTCTTATTCTAGACAATTCGAAATTGATGGACTGCGGGGCTTTATTGATGCCATGGCATGCATCCTTCGTGCAGCACTCCGTGAAGAGCGGTTTCTCAATAGAAAGGGGTACCACTCCCCACATGTTGGATTTGTAAGTACCTAAGTATTGGCTAGTTTCCATGTAGCTATATAAAACACAATCCATGTACAGTCTATTTATTCTTACTTGTCCAATTTAGTAAACAAGATTCTACCCGTAAACTGTAACTTTTTAGTCCAAAACTGCCATATTTCCATAAATTCAGTAACTTGGAACACTCTTTTAGATAACACGCTGCCAATTTTATAAACATAGTTCATGAATTTGCGAGAAAATGTCTAGTAAGGTTAGAATCTTGTTTACTAAATTGGACAAGTAAGAATAAATAGACTGTAATGGTATATTGCCTGTTTTAGATTTGAACATTATGTGTATGCATGCCAGGACACCGTACTCTACTCATAATGCCAATCTATGGCAAAGCCACACACTCGGCCTCCACTTACATTTGAGAGAAGACTGAGAAGTGGAGTAATTCACAGATTTAGGTAAGGTTTGATAATTATTGTAAAAAGCACATATTTAAAAAACAAGTTTTATTGGTTACAACCTCACTCAAATATAAAAAAAATAGAAGTAACAATACAAAATTATTTCACATAAGTACCTGAATTGTTTAAAATTAAAAAAAGGAAGTGGCTTTCAATCAAATCAAAAGATTTATTTCAAAGTAACACCAAAACTGCAAATGAGTGTGACCCTGCTCTGACTAGCTACTGTCAGTTTCGAAACCTCTGAACAAATCCCTACTAGAATTCTTCAATTTTCAGAATTTGGAAGCTGACGCCGAGAACGTCTTGTGTGCAGAGTGTTGAGCGCAGACGCCGGGACTTATTCGAGGGTGTGGCACTGTAGCAAGTTCTTGTGGAGAGGCTGTGGACAAAGAAATGTGACTTAAGGTGCAAATCATAGTTTATTATAACAAGCAAAAAAGATTCTTCTTAAAATTGTGTTTATCACATGTTTTCTCAGTGTTGTAAATAAATATTTTATTATTCAAAATAATTTTATATTATTATCAATAACTTGGATTCCTGACTTCTAACAATATTTGATTACAAGGCATGAATTTAATGACATTATCTATGTAGCATTATTGCTATGGTACACATAATTATAGCAATAATGCTATGTATGGTATTGTTTGACAACTATTATTATACTTTAAAACATAAATAATAAATTTAAGAAAATACATGTACAAAGGCGAGCTTATCTCTGTGAGAGATTTCTTCCAACAAACCTTGGGGATTCGGAGTGGAGATGTGAAACAGGTCTATGCATGTGCACAACATACACTACACACACAGATAACAAAATCCTATCAAGATAAATATCTACCCAATAAATATATAAATTATATTAATAAATTCTAATAAGTAAATGAATAAACTACATAAACCATCAAAGAAATATAAATACATACATATACAATACATAAGTAATAACCTACTAACATAAATACCTAATAAATAACTACATAGCTTCTATATATTGTCGATGTCCCAGTGGCTAACTATGAAAACAGAGGTCATCAGTTCGATTCCCATTGGGGCTCGCTATGTATTTATAGAATTGAGAATTTCGCTAAGTTAAAACTCAACTGTAGTGCTGTCTCTAAGAATTTCTCAGCAAAGTATTTACTGAGTGTATTTCTCAATTCAGGAACCAGCCTTTAGACACATACATGGCTTCAACATAACATAATACTCACTTCTGGATCCTGGACAGGTAAGCATGTATTTATATAAACAAATTTTGTTTATAAATGCAGATTGCTTCGTAGCAATCTTGGCTCTTTGCCTCCACAAGCGTGAGCCTTCCATTGGGAGTGGAAGTCAATGACCCAATCAGTGGAGACCCCTGCCATGCTGAAGATGAAGACGGTTCTCTGAAAGAAGTTATATTTGTGACTATAATACACACATTTTAAAGAAGGATTTCTTTATCCAATGTTTATCCAATGAAGTGATCACACCTAGAACTTATATAAGTTCTAACTTATATAAGTTAATATTGATGTGATGTATATACATCACATCAATATTAACTGTTACCACATAGGATTGTGATATTTAGCTTCGTAAATAAGCACGAAAATTACTACATTGTGGTACTAGTACCCTTTGTCTACATTCATATTGCTTGCAGTGGCTGGATGAGGATGGCGGAGGACCTATGCCTCGCAGTGAACGAGAACGGGCTGGATGATTGATGTCCACAGTAAAGAAACAGTGGCTATGATAATTACATAGATATATAGAAAATTCTTTATTGCACACCAGTAATTTACAGAGATAAATAGTGATACATATTTTCCAGTACCATGCTGGAATCCAACGGGGTGTTATAAGGATAAGGACCACATCAATGTTTCTTTTACACTCACCAAAGCCTGCATACAAAGAAGTCTCGATGACACGACTTTCATTCGTTCGGTATTGGCTTCGTTCCTTACATTTCAGCCGATTTCGATGCTCAATTAATACACAAACACTTCATTTTCACTTTGTACACTAACGAAAGGTTTGATAAGAAGAGTCTAATAACTGAAACTTTATTTTAACCGACGTATGTCACAAATTAGAAATCGTCGTAGGTACGAATTACGATGTCTACTTCACACAGACTAAATTTGTCAAACTAATAGTGTTGCCAGTCTGTGCTTACCATTTAGTACGCCGGTATGCTTGAAAAGGTATACGGTTTGGAGTTAAAAGTTATACCATACGATATTTTATATAAATGAAATAATTAATATTACTAACTTCGGAGCTGGAATTATTGTAGCTCGATTGTAAATAAGCTAAGATAATAGTTTATTTTTCTTTCCACAAATTACATTCGTATTCAAAATAACATTGGATAAATAATACAATACAACAGAATGCACTATTTGTGGAAAGACTGGAGCCTAAACTAGATCAAAAGATCTGTATCTTAGGTTTCCAGGCCTCCCGGTCTACAAAAGAACGGTATTATATTCGACGCATCATCAGCATAAGGTGTTAAGTATACAAAATTTAGTTATAAAAAATGACAGATGTTTGCAAAACTTATATAAATAAAAGAGACTAAAATGTACGTGTATTTAGCTGTGTGTGCATGTGTGTGTCTGCTCAGCCCTACGACCGCAGTCTTGGATTCGGGTTTCAACCACTGAGCAGAGGGTGTGTGAAAAGGTAGGATGAGTGTATATTTGTGCATTATGGCAGTGATGTGTGTTAAAAGTTTGTACTAGGAAGTCTAACGGAAGGTGAGAAGTAAAATGAGCTATTATCACATCAATTTCAAAAATGTTCGATCATAAGAAAGAGTGTTTAAGTATGCTGTTAATTTCTGTTTTAGTTCATATTTGGTAAGATCAAATATATTTAATCAAATATTTCGCCCAAACTTCGGTCAAGTGCGTGTCGGGCCTTGCGCATCATAGGATTCCGTAGAACTACTTGCGCCTCTTTATTACAAATCTTAAAAGTTTATTTAAATTTCAATAGAATTAGTACGAAATCTTCCTTTTTTTACGTTTGTAGACTATATTATAGACTAGTTACTAGTTTGTAGACTTACTCGTTATCTTGTAAAGCCTATGTAGTATATTCCGGTTACTTTAGGACCGTACACACCATACACTTTGAACCTACATGAAATGCTGAAATATCTAATTTACACAGTGTGGAATTGGCCGTCTTATCGCTGAGAGCTATCTCTTCCAGACAGCCTTATGATGAATAGGATTAAAAAATAAAGAGAGTAGGTAGACTCTGCTGCGTATTTTGTACAGAAGTCGGATTTTATTTTAATATTTTGTATAGAATCAGGCGTTACTTTGCGGAAATCCATAATAGTGTCTTCCCACTTTTCTCCCACTTTTTCTTGAAAGTGGGAGGGAGGGCGGTGCATTAGCTAACCGCATGGTGCTTGTGGGATTTCTGGCGGAATTCAGCAAAGTAATTTTAACTTTTTAATGCTTTTAATATTTTAATTTTTTAAAATAGACAATGTGGCTTTAATAACTATTGCATGTAGTAAATTTTTTTCTAAGGGAATAATAACCACGACAGTAAATTGTGTATTTTGACTTATATTCTGGTTTAATAAGTGCAACGGTACCTTACACTTATAGGTGTTATTGGTCTATTCTACATCTGGCTCTTGATTTTTCTTGGGTTTGCTACCCTAGGAAACTACATATTTCAACTTAAATTCCGGATTTCTAGGTTCAACGTCGTAACAATGTCGAACAGAAACAGAGAATGTCAATGAATACTGAATGAAAGTATTTGATGAACAAAGTGTTTTTTACATCAAAACATAACTTAATTTTTTTGCCTTAAAATTTGAAGTTCTCAATTTCCATCTCAGAGTCTTCATCAGAACATTACCAGATTACCCTGGGACAAATTTTACGCTATATTTTCTGAAACATAATAAGCATATTACTAATGGATGGGCCTCATTACGCCTTTTCTTCATATCTGAAAGTCTTCATTAGATCTTCACCAAATTAAAATGAAACTAATGGGATGATATACCCAGTCGAACAAAATAAAATTTATCCAAATCGGTTAATATTTGACGAGGATATGCGAAAAAATAGTAAAAAAAGGAATATATGCATTGAACTGATAACCTCCTTTTTTGAAGTCGGTGAAAAATACTTTATTTTATTTATTTAGAACTAAACACGACTTGTGCTATGCTTACTGTATGTCGTATGTTAGATATTTATATTAATGAAAAAGTCTTGCTTGAAACGTTGCATTAGATACTTTCGGAAACAAACCATTTTTTTGTCTAAAAATATTCGAAAATGGAGTAGTTTGTACCTAAAGCTACAGTGAGGGCGGTCGCACAAAAAAGTTACTGGCGAAAGCCAAATAGTACGGTTTTTGTATTAAAATTTACGATCTGGCAACATACTTAACAATTGATGGTCTAGTGATACTGTACAGATTAGTTTGCTTGTTTTTTTCGCTTGGATTTGGATAACTTCACAAACAGCCAAATTTCTAACAAATAAATACAATTTTGATAGCTTTGTTGTGATTAAAACCCTCTAAAGATTGCGAAGTTATAAAAAACTGAAATATAAGTAATTTATTGCAGATACAATCCTTACAAGCAACGTTTTTGTGCTCCGAATATTAAGGTAGAATTTCCAGTTCACAAAGTGGCAATACCGGTTGACCGACCGAGTAGCACAGTGAAACTGCATGAGTATGACAAGAGCATGACAAGGTTCATACAGCGACAGAGCCAGAGTAATGCATGTAAAAGGTAGTGGAATACGGTTGTTGTAATGTCATGCGTTGGCATTACTCTTGTCTTGCTCTTGTCATGCCATTGCTCGAACATTGTTTGTCATTTAAGAGAATCGACGCCCTGTTCGTGTGTCTGGCCGCAGTAGGTACTTGTCATGTTTTCACGGCCTATGTAAACCATATTTTAAAAAAAAATAATTTATAATGCTTTAGCATTTAAAGTTATTAATGGCAATCATGGAATCTTATGCGTATAGGTGGTATCTAATGTATTAGATTTAAGAGGACTTGAGAAAAGATGGTCTGAGTGGATTTTTTTTTTCCCACTGCCTTTTTCTCCACTACACTACGGCCCGAAGGCGGCGGCTTTCACTTTCATGTTACATTGTACTTTGACATTCAGCAAACAGAATGTAAATTCTTTACGTTGAAATAAATTGAATTGAATTGTCCTATTGTTGTAATAAATGTCATTCTTTATTTTTATTTTTGTTTTTTTTTTGTCTGTAGACACAAAGCTTCTGTAACTCGAGTGGAACAGCGTACAGTGTGAATTAATGAAAAAATACAAAATCTTAAACTTTCCTTGGGGAAGAAACCTGTGCCCCTATAATGGGTTGATGATGAAAATCTTAAAACAACTACTATAATGTATGTGACCATGTTAATAAGCTACAAAAGAGATGAGACCTTGCATGGAAAACTAGGCGTGCCTGAAATTTTCCAAGCAGTCATGGACAAGCAATCTCAGAAAACACTTCTTTCTGAGCCGTGCTGTGAATTTGTGGAGCAAACTGTCACATACAGCGATTAAAGCTTCTCCCACTTTAAATAACAGACTTGATAATATTTACAGTGAAGAGCAGGTAATCTCGCTCTTCCACTATTTCTAAAATTTTCTCGCCTGGCCGATCGTATGCCTGGGGACTTAGAGTCCGACTGTTGTTTGCCGTACGTTATTTTTATAGTATATCATGTGTTTTATCTGCTTGCGCTATACAGGAATAACGAAATAAATATTTCTTTTTTTTTGAGATTTGTATATTTTGTAAATTATTATTACGAAATTTTCATTTTATTTCATTTCGTTTCAAATTTCACCTTGACTTGCAATGAATATTACCAATAGATGATGTCAACGCTCATCTAGATGCAAAGGCCCTAATCTAGTCTACTAGCTACTTGTAATTGTAAGAAGAAAAGAAACAACCCGCTCCCAGCCTACCATATTCTGAAGGAGGTTAACGACGTTTTATTATTGTAAATTCGCTCGAGTCGTGGTATTAGATGATTTTACATCTCAAAAAGGGTGTTTTAACTAAATTAAATTAATGTCAGCCCGAGTTTCGTGCTTCGTCTCGCTGCGACGTGAACGAGGCGTTTTCATATGCGGTGTCGACTGCGGCCCGATATCGTCGCCTACTTGCTAGCTCCACAGACGACACACCGCCAAAATATTATTATTATTATTAATACTTTATTGCAACATAAAATTGTACAATGCGGCGAACTTAATGCCATAAGCATTTTCTACCAGTCAACCGCAGGAGGTATAACGAAAACTTGGCAGGCGTGCAAAAAAAAAAGGAAAAAGAAAACCTATAGCCATAGTTGTTTTATCCATATTTCAGAAACTTCGTGAGGAAACGTGAGTGCAGGATTTATTTAAGTAATTCAACGCTCTGTGAAAAATTAATGGGGTAGTGTTCGGTTCGAAGGCAACTGAAGGACAATATAAATGTAAAGTAATCTAAAAATAGTTAACGCAACCAACTATTTAGCTCGGCTCCCCCACTAGTCGAGCCCCGCGACCCGGTAGAGGAGAGGAGTAACATCGCGGGGGTTTAGTGGGTAGTCCAGTCGGCCCGGAGTTTTAGGCCAGCTCCGTGTCTCTGGGAGTCCCACACGAAGCCGCTCTGTTGTCCCCTGACAGCAGAGCGGTGAAGTGCGTAAATGTATTCCCCTGCGTTAACAAAAAAAAAACAACTATTTAGCTCGAAATCATGACTTGAGTACACGATGATGCTCATTCACTGCTTGGGCATACCCCACCACGGGTCAAGTCAAGATTTCCAGTATCGTCATCACGTCGTCACAGCTTCTGTGAAATCGGCCAAATCCGGCATTTTAATATCCATGCCGTAATGGCTGACTGCAGGTGTGCGGGTGTGATTTATCTCACTCGTGAACGGGCACTGATTCTTGCGTTTGGGCCGAAAAAATATAAAACTAACAAGGAATTATTAAAATTAAATGTAAAGTAAGCTCCTTGCTTCGCTGGGCACGTTAAGCCGTTGGTGCCGGCTGTCATGTAATGGCAGTCGTTAAGCCATGTCGGAGGCCTTATGGGCGGGTTGATAACTTCTGACAGTAAGGCCCGCCACTATTTTACAATCCTCTATCAACCCGGTCTTGGCCCCGGTGATGAAGTAGGGATAAATCTTCTTACGACGCAGGAAGAGACCCGTAACATAGCAAAGGGGACGTACAAAAAGTTGATATCAATTACTAAGGGATAATTATCCCCAACCCATGCGGGTTGGGGATAATTATCAGCGTAGTGCATATCCTCACGCTGGGCATATCGGCGTAGTGCATATCCTCACGCTGGGCATGCGCCCAGCGTGAGGATTATGGGCATTACCCCCCAATGATGGCACAACCTTGCGCTCATTAGGGGAGGGTTATGTCCAGCAGTGGACTAATATAGCCTGAAGAAGAAGAATTATAATATATACCAGTTACGTATGATCACTTACCAGTGTTACGTATGATCTAATAACCTTATTAGTTATGATTACGTACCATGTATTACATATCACGGCGACGTATGAGTACTTAACGGGGTTACGTATAATTACCTACCAAGTTTCCTCTTCTTCTTTGGTCCCTTAACTCCAAGGGGAGCATAGAGCGTCGACTTCAGATATCCACTTCTGACGGTGGTTCGCGGCAGCTTCCAATTCGTGTCAGTTAGCCCCAATCGACTTGGCCTCTTGGTCTATTTGTCTTTTCCAGGTGGACCTTGACCGCCCCCTCTTTCGGTTACCCAAGGGGGAGTATGGAAGTGCTTGTCTGGTCAGACATCTCTTGTCGCGGCGTAGTGCATGTCCTATCCAGCGCCATTTTCTATCAAGGATTTCTGGATGGACTGGTATCTGATTGGTACACTTTCAGAGGTTCTGATTCCGGAATACTTGTGGCCAAAATATCCTTAGTATTTGTCTGAGACATCTGTTAATGTTAACCTACCAGGGTTACGTATGTAGATAGATACACCGGGTATCGAACGTAACCCTGGATATTATATGGTGAATCCTATTCATTAAATACTAACCAACCACAAATGGCAATGAAAATCAGAAACGTACAATCTAATCCCTCACATAAAAGCGGTTAGCGTATAGTTTTTAATTAGTGCGGTAACGCATAGCTAACTAAGCAGTGAGTCACAAAGCGCCTTTGATCTCGCCTCCGGGAAATTCTGCATTTCCAAGATGGCCGCCGTGCGGTGCATCGTATGTTTGTACAGTTAACGAGAAAAGTGAAAGAGATGCAACGATTTTTAAAAGTTGATAAAGGGAAAGAGTTTTAAAAATTGTCCTTAGCACAGGTTAGTGCATTAACAATAAAAATAGTATAAGAAAAGAGTTCTGTTTGGATCACGGCAAGTGGCAAACCCTTGTCTCTGCCTACCCCTCCAGAATTGAGTTTTTACAATGTAATTAATGTAGAATCTGTCTTTAGTTACTGCATTAGTGTCTGGGGTGGCATGGGAGTGACCATCATGCTAGAATTGGAAAGGGCACAACGCTCAACACTTAAAGTGATGCTCAAAAAGCCATATAGATACCCAACCTCTGCAGTATATAGAGAAGCGAGTGTCCTAACTGTCAGGCAGCTGTATATACTAAGAGCATCAATACTAATGCACCAAAAAACTGTCAACTCTTCCAACTATCCAGACCTGTTAAAGAGGCGCGTGTTTAAAATCTGTAAACCTCTTGTGAAAACTTCGTTTGCGCAACACTACCCTGAATATATTCATCCGCATATTTACAATAACATTATAAAACACTGTAACATAAAAGAATGCACTGTAAACAAGGCAAATTTTTTAATATATTACTGGTTGTCTGGTCTCTCATATCTAGAAACTGAAAATATCCTGAAAACTGATACGTAAATAGATTATATAAATGGTTATTACTATTTATATAGTTTATTTACGTATCCAATTCCATATACAATATTGAATAATTTTTAAATATAATAATGATATGATATAACGGTAATGATATAACGGGTTAAAATAATATCACTAACATATTTGGTATGCAATCTTTGATTTGGACTGTTTCTGCTGGTTATGTTAAATCTAATTATTGTATGATTTAATTTGGCATAAGATATTGTTTAAAATATGCATATATGTGTATGTGTGTGTGTGTATGTACACACACATATATCTATGTATGTTTGTTTTGAATAATTTTTAATAATTAATTTTTAATTTCATTTAATTTTAATTAACTAAAATAAATAAGCGTCCACTATGTCAAGCTACTTAAAAAGAACTAGCTAGTAATATTTTTATATGGCCCTCACAGGACAGGTCTGACCTAGTGTGAGGGTCACCAATAATCTATTGTCCACACTGATTGTCTAGATATTGTAATGTCTAGCTAGATAATAAGGATGAAATGTATTTTCTATGCAGAAATAATAAACTATTTGTATTTGTATTTGTATTTGTATTTGTAGAAAGATTATTTTAGTTTGTACCTATCATTTCCCGGCCAGTTTTATTGCGGATTACCTATAGTTGAATATAATTTCATGTGTCGGCAGTAAAACTAAAATTGGGAAGAATTATTTACTTAACACTGAAATATTAACTCCCACAATCGTTAACTCCACACGGAATAGAGCTAATGGACATTGGCATATTCCCCAAACCTTTCAGTCCTCATCCATTTCATTAAATATCTACCATACGTCGAGTTATTACAAACAATTGATATGCCATTCATCGTTCAAATTCCAAGAGACTTTTTTACTTAAGTGTACTAATGCGTAGGGCGGGTTAGGCACAGGTGCGCTTGAATGAGTTGAAACACTGTGTGGTCTTCAGCCCCACATTACAGGAAAACAAAGTGATTAAACTCGAGAATAATGAAATATAATACAATCCTATAATATAATGTAAGTTGTGCGCTCGTGGCCTAGGCGAACCGAGTGATTGGAATCAATCACTTGGTTAAGCAACAACAGGCGCGGTCAGGTACAGGATGGGTGAGCGTCCCGTGACTACCGCTAGTGGCATTTTCCCGAGCGCTTCTGTGCTTCGCAAGGCACGACAAGCCGTTGGTGCCGGCTGCCATATTATGGGCGGCTTGATAACTTCTGACAGTAAGGCCCGCCACTGTCTAACAATCCTCCACCAACCCGGACTTGGCCCCCATGGTGGAGTAAAGGCTTAACCTTTCTGCGATGCAGGAAGAGACCTGTGCCCCAGCAGTGGGGACATACAAGGGTTGATATCGAATCTGAGTGGTTAACATTCTGAGCAAGACTGTGCCAGCCTGCATGTATCTGTGTACGGTTAAATGTAATTTTTAATATAATATGCTGTGTCTTTAGTTATAGGTACTCCTGCTTTTTAGCGTGCCGATCGCAAACCATCGTGGTGAAAGGATTTACCAATCAGCGTATGGGTTTCGCTGATTGTTTTCCAGGGTGCAACAGAAGTACGGGAGCTATTAGTTTTAATAATCATCTGAAATTGACGTTACATCGTCATCATCTTATCCATGACGTCTCTACTGAGGAGCACGGGTCTCTTCCCTCAAGAAGATATCGTTAATACTCCACCACGGGAGCCAAGTCCGGAATGGTGGAGGTTCAGAAGGCTATTGGGTGTTCTTAATGTTCGAAGTTTTCAACCCGCCCTAAGGCTGACTGAGGCTGACTTGGCTTAACGACTGCAATATATGGACCGCAGCTGTCACCAACTACTTAACTACCAACAAACTGCCTTACGAAGCGAGGAACCGCCCGGAAAAACGCTACTAGCGTTAGTCATAGACTGTCACCCATCCGTGCACAGAAAGCGCCCTGTGTGATCGTTTAAGATCACTCAGGCAGTCGGGGCTACGAGCGATTCAAGCGACTGTTACATACTTGAAATAAATAAATATTATTGTTGACATACTTGCATTTTACACTTGAAATCGCCAATCCGCGGCCTCCAAACGTAGTGAGTAAGCCTATACTCCCTCTCTGTTTGAAAAAAGGCCTGTGCCCTAAAGTGAGACGTACAAAAATACAGATAAAAAGACTGTATTATCATAAAACTTACCTATAAAGGCTGCTTACACAATAAATTATTCAGGCTTGAAGAAACTTTTCTACGCGAGGGTCCGGACGCGCGGGACGGTGGAGGGCGCAGCTGCGCTCGGAAGGGTTTAATCAGTCGTGTGAGCTCCAGCGCCACTTGACAAACATGCTGGGGCATTAGTGGGACACCCTTTACGTATCTTGGCCACGGAGACCCCAGTTAATCGGAGCGCTAATGGTTCCAAAGGACGCCTTTTGTTGGTTAGTTGAATTTTTTCCTGTTCCAGCTATGTAGGATATGATGGTTAATTCAAGCCCTTGCAGTGAATGTCTGTTAGTAAACTTCTGTGGTTGGTTTTACGTATGGAGTAATATAATGTATTAAGATAAGATAATGCTTTATTCATACACAATACACACATTAAGCACTTGGATGAACTTTATAATAAACACAAAAAAGAAAACTCCTACTCAAAACACATTAAAATATTTGGCTGAAATTAAGATTTAAACCCAATTTTAATTAAAACACACTTGCATCAAGAAATAAAAAAAAACACAACAATAATCATACTTAAAAACCTATTTAGAGTCTAAAAATTTCACCCATGCCGGGATTCGAACCCGCAACCTCTGGCTATCCGTGCCAGTGCCGTGAGGTTGCGGGTTCGAATCCCGGCATGGGTTAAATTTTTAGCCTCTAAATAGGTTTTTAAATTTGTTCCTTAGCACGGGTTAGTGCATTAAAATAAAAATAGTATAATAATCATACTGACACCCTATTAACTCATCTACTAAGCTAAGGCTTCTACAGGGTGCTATTAAATTAATTAGCTACCTTTAAAATAGGCATTTTTACCATATGGTTAAGAACATGATTGTTAAAACTGTTTTTACACGGATTTATGCTCGTTTATTAATGCTTTCTAAAAGACGCCTGTCACCTCAGTCATCCGCGACCACGGCACCTGAAAAAGTGCCGAAACGTTGGAAAATGGTAAAAATGCAATAAACGAGCATAAATCCGTGTAAAAACAGTTTTAATTATGTCTACTGCTCGTGTTATATTAGAAAATACTAAACATAATTGTTTTAAACATGTGCCATAGCAAAGGTTTCAAAAAATTTGTATGTGAACCAAAATAGTATGTGTTGTGCTAAAATTACATTAATTTGATATATCAGCTGAAAAAAATAAAGAAGGAAATAAAATATGTAACTTCCACACTACATAATCACTTGTCCCGGTCCCAAACTAGGATATAGGGTATTTTATATCCTAGTTTGACATCACAAACATGGAAATACTCCCAGACTGAGGCCATTTGTACAAACCAAGTACGGCCTCCTGCGGGAATCGAATCCGATGACGAAGAAAAATATAAAAATCTTCTTCATCGAAGGTCGTTTGGCAACGGCCAACACAATTATTTCTTTCTTCAATTTCAAAGCGACGATACTTCGAAAGACACGTAAAAATTTCAATCTACGAAAGTTTATGTGACATCCGTTTTTAGCTGAAACATTATATGTATGAAAAAAAGTATTTATTGCCTAATCAGAGATGGATCAGATTAGCTTAGGGCCGTGAGGAATGGCGCAATAAAGAGGAGGCCTCTGCCCAGCAGTGGGTTGATGTGGGCTGATTATAGATAGATTATAGATAGATATAAACTGCCTATATAGTCAAAATACAACTCAAACCAAAATAAGACTTAAGCCCAGGTTGTGACATTAGCTGTCATTGTGGTAAAATCAAAGTTATAAAAACCTATTTAGAGGCTAAAAATTCCACCCATGCCGGAATTCGAACCCGCGACCTCTGGCTATCCGTGCCAGCGCTCTATCCAACTGAGCTAATGGGCGACTCACCAGCATCAGTGAAATTTGGAACCTCTTTACACTATTCTCTGTATTACGTACGGCATGGGTGAAATTTTTAGCCTCTAAATAGGTTTTTAAAATTGTCCTTAGCACGGGTTAGTGCATTAAAAATAAAAATAGTATACCTAAAGTTATTTTTAACAAAAATCATGTAAAAAACTATGGAAATATGATGATTTAATATTTTAAATTACTATTTTTATTATTATTTTTAGGTTTTAAAAATTGTCCTTAGCACGGGTTAGTGCATCAAAAAAAAAAAATTAAAGTTTACTATAGAAAAAGAACGTTCCAACAAAATGTTGCGAACGATTGAAAATTCACGCTGTGGTAGAGTCATACGTTCATGCCACTTACGTACCGACTTCTGGAGAACGCATAACGTCTGGAGCAGCTGCACTGGAGTGGGTTCGGAATAAAATCTCAATTCCTTCTTACAAGTGCGCTGGCCTGGCGCTACATGTGAGTGCTCGAAAACTTACTGCGTAGAAGGTTGAGGATTCTTTATAGTTTTGTGGCTTTTGTTAGACTTTGCGAGTCTGGCACGGATAGCCAGAGGTCGCGGGTTCGAATCCAGGCATGGGTGGAATTTTAAGCCTTTAAATAGGTTTTTGAATTAGCGAGTCTCTTTCAAACTACTGATTATTCAAATTTTGGGCCAACCAGTTACCTTCATTACGCCGAAAATTTGAGTATCTATAAATTTTACGTTATTACCGTAATTCCGTTTTTTTTGGAAAAGTAGACCTAGTAACCCCAATTCCCGACGTCGAGAAATGAGTTTTTATGGTAATTAAGTTTGTTCAATTAATTAAACAGGTTTAGACTTAACAATTAGATACTTCATTATGCATGAACATCGCGTTACCTAGTTAGTCTATGTTCGTTTTGATAAAGAAAAACAAGAGGCAGTAGATCTAAACTATTATTCTTCTTCTTCAGGCTATATTAGTCCACTGCTGGACATAGCTTTCCCCTAATAAGCGCCATAGCGCAAGGTTGTGCCATCATTGGGGGGCAATGCCTATAATTCCCACGCTGGGCATGCAGGTTGGGGATCGCAGTTAAACTATTATTCTATATCTAGTTTTTTTTTATTAGTATTAATAATAAAATAACGTCCTTGGCACTGCACGACTAAATGGTCTCTGATGGATATTTGTGAACGCAACCATAGCGACTAGCGAATTTCTACCTACATTTGTCACACCAAATATTTCTCCTACCCACTTTCCCTACCCTTAGGCCTGTGACAGCCTATTACGTCGTCAACCATCGCGCCGGTGGTCAAGCTCGCGAACCAGCTTCCGTCCCGAGGCGATTGTGCCGTAAATCAGCGTTTCCTTGAAACCATCATCATCATCACCATATAAACCGCGATCGCACTACCACCCTCGCGCCATCGTGAATACACCACCCTGGAGACTTCGACCGTTCGCCGCACCCTCGAACCAGCGCACACACAGCAGTATCAGGCAGGTCAGTCACAGGATTCTTTTCCCATCATCTTTATCCCACAGTCTCTTCACTCGTGTAGCCATGTAGAGTAAGTGAACGTGCCCCTAGCCCCTGTAAAAAATCATATCATCGTGTACATGCATAGGCCAAAGTATTTTTTTCTTGCTTTTTCAGTGTTCTACTTTTAATAAAATGTATAAAGTAATGGTATACATTAGTTTAATTTTTTTTGTTAAAAACAGTTGACGAAAGACCGCCAATTGTATAACACTGCTTAGATTTAATAAACCCTGGTTTTTTAACTGAATTTAAGAATCGTTTTAAACCAAGATTTTTAAAAAACTTTTAAATTCAGTTTAAGATTAATCTTTATTAAGATTAAAGATTAATTAAGATTAATCTTTTAAGTTTAATCTGTGCGTAGTGCAGGAAAGACCAGCTAAAAAATATATTTGTGTTCCAGAATGGTTGGCACACTAGGAATTGCCACTTGCCACGATCCTGACAGATCACCTTTGCTCCTTCCAAATCCCTTAGTCCTTGCATGCATGCACGCCAGATTCGGGTGCTAAATATATAAATAATCCCATAAGTATTTGACCTTTCGATAACCTGACACCTCAAGCGTGTGAGTGGACTGGTTGACCTACTGCGCCGCCACTGTACCATCATCAAACCACTATGTCCCCACCGAGGGGCACGGGTCTCTTCCCTAAGAAAGGTAAAGGCCATAGTCCACCACGGACGCCAAGTCCAGATTGGTGGAGGCTTGCAAGACTCGTGGCCGGTCTTATTGTCAGAAGTTTTCAAGCCGCCATTGCACGTTGGCTGGCAATCTGACCCACTGGGTGTTCCGGTGTTTCCTCTCTGTGTTGGGCTCGGCTTTTTCCCCGGCCTACGGCTGTCGCGCGCAGTTAGCGCGTTTGGACGGCGGCCATATTGTTATTGTCACACTGCGCTACTGGCGCCTTTGGGTACTACTTGCGATAGTCAGTGAGTAGACTTAAATGAAAAGAGTGGCACTTGAAATATTTTTAATAGAATTTTGTCACAATACCTCTCGCTCGTGTGTTAACTTTATTTTATTATTGTAGTGTTTTGCATTTAGCTCCCTGTCTTCATTCCTTCTCACAGGTCTTCAACACTGGCTACATCCTTTTATTTTCGAATGTTTCACTCAGCCATGACTACCTTCTCCTCCTTTTATATTTCAATTTTCAGTGTAGCAGTAAAATACTAAGTGAAACCGTGAAAATATTGTGTATATAGTTTACCTCAATAATACACCCTCCTTGGGGCATTGTACACGCTTCTATATTAAAATCCTTGAAGATATATTACACGCGTCTCAACGCAGTTCAAAAAATGTGTTAAAGTACACTTTGTGCCAAAAGGGCTACTATAACATAAAGGATTATTTAAAGACAATGAGGTCTGGAATTAAGGCCAGTACAGTGCATGAGTTCTATGTTTTATAATAATTAAGTAAACTTTGTTAATGAAGGACTTTGAAAAGACTAAATTTGGAGTTTTTCCTCCAAAATGATCTAGATTTTGAAATGGACACCTAGTTTGAATTGTAACGTTCACTAAGCCGCAGTTTCTGCGCTATTTTGAACAAAACCTTTTCATTTCAAAAAGCCACACAGTACTCGTTTTGTCATTTCTATTATACGACACACTTCTGGACCGGATCCCGAATGTCGAAATCAGACGCCGAACAAAGCTGGTAGATATCGGCAAACGGATTGCGACTCTGAAGTGGAAGTGGGCGGGACATTTGGCCAGGCGGAATAGGCAGATGGACGAAGGCAGTGACAGAGTGGTGGCCGTGGGAGGGCGAATGGTTGGTGGGCAGACCAGCAGCCAGCTGGTCAGATGACTTAAGTAAAGTGGCCGGCAAACAGTGGATGAGACTAGCGCGAGACCGTGCTGGCTGGCGTAGAAATGAAGAGGCCTATACCCAGCAGTGGGGTTTACCGGGCTGATGATGATTATGATGATTATATGACAAAGATTAAGACAACCGACGCTCTCCGACCAGGTGGGATGACGATCTGCGAAAAACTGCCGGCAGGTGCTGGATGCGGCAAGCTGAAGACAGGGCGCTACGGCGCTCATTAGGGGAGGGCTATGTCCAGCAGTGGATTACATAATATAGCCTGAAGAAGAAGAAGTAGAAGGCAACCGTTAGTAGGCGTCGAGAAAAACTCCTGAGTAGCAGCCCTGGCACAAGCCTAGACCCTGCAGCTAAAAACAAAAGAGATAACGCCGAATAAAGCGACACGCAGCGACCATCGCCTTGTACTGCGCGGTATAACGTCCCCCATTGGTTTTCATCGGTGAAGTGAGCGATCCGATTCATTAGCGAGCTAGGCAGTAGGGATTTTGCTAAGGCATTTTTTTAATTTCACTCATAACATAACATTTACACACAGGCACATACATTGCTTCTGAGCCCACACTAGGATACCCTGTGTCGTGGGAACCAGAAACAACGACATCACAAACATGTGAATATCCAAGACCTGGGGTTTTTTTGTCCCCAGCTGGGGTTCGAAATCGGGACCTCTTGCATGGTAGGGAAATGCTCTACCGCTGCGCCACAAAGGTCGTCAAATTCGAGCTTCGTTCACAACACAGGGACGCCTAGTTTGCAGTCCGTGGAGGTGTGCAAGTACCTCAGCGCTTGAAATATCCAATCAGTGGTGGGCACGCGTGGTGATTAAGCCCAAACTCTCTTTCTGAGTGAAGACCTGTGCCCTGCAGTGGACGTTTATAGGCAACATAAACAATGGTTCTTCTTCTTTTTCAGGCTATATTAGTCCACTGCTGGACATAGCCCTCCCCTAATGAGCGTCATAGCGCAAGGTTGTGCAATCATTATATATTTTATATGAATTCAACATCAACCCTAGTATGTCCCCACTGCTGGGGCATGGGTCTCTTTCAGCATCGCAAGAAGGTTAGGCCGTGCTCCACCACGGAGGCCAAGTCCGGGTTGGTGAAGGATTTACAATCCTTACACTCTTACAGAGTGGCGGGCCGTACAATCAGAAGTTATCAAACCGCCCATAAGGCCTCTGACATGGCTTAGCGACTGCCTTGCGATGCTATTCACGTTAAGGGAATAAGGGCATGCAGTCAAAAAAAGAGGGACTTGCTATGGACCTATCGACTACACCCTTGTAAAGCAAATAAATATAAATTAAAAAACTACACAAAAACGTTTAAGAAATCATACGACTGACCAAAAGATCTCAAAATGTTCATAACGTTATGACATCCGATAATAAATCTAAAACAGCATGGCGAATAATCAATGAAACTAAGGCAATCTGAAACTAAGGCAAGCGGTTAGTCTTTGACGGTTTACTAATAAGCATCTACTTTGACATCTCTGCCTAAAAGTTAAAATTAAAAATAGTATAAAAGTAGCTCAGTACGCCACAAATAGTTTATTCGTCGATATAAGTGCCAGTGAACATAGTGTACATTCAAGTATTCACCTAAGTTAATCACACTAGGTGCATTTAGACAAAAGTGTGTACAGTATTAAGTTCGGTGTTTGCTCCTAACGGTTTTGCGCAAGTAAGCTTGTAAGCGAATTTCACGGTTGGCGCTACGGCACAACGTCGAAACTCGAGTGGCGCGTTGAGGTGATTGTGACTCATCGACTGCGCTGGGTGATTGGGCAAAGATCGCCGAGAACCGACACTACTCCGAACGGCTTGTCTCTCAGAGACTGAGAGGATTCTAACTCCGCAAATAAATAGTCACTTTGGCGACATGAAGTGCGAAGCTTGCCTAGCCCCTGCTCCTAGTAATGAGGCGCTCAAATGCTGCTTATGTAACAAAGGTTACCATTACCTCTGCGTCAACATGACCTCCGCTACGTATCGGGAGCTGAAAAAAAAGGTATGGATATGCCCTGGATGCGACAACGTCAGCACTCGCAGAAGAGGGGACGAGACTCCGACGCGGAAACAATTTGAGCCGCGGACGGTCCCGTCCGCGCCACAGGTTGAGTCGGCGAGGGCGTCCCCGGCATCAGTAGAAATGCTCCCCATGGATGTCGGCATTTCTGCGTCTACAATCACCGGCGAACAAGTTATAACATACGAAATGTTCGGAAAGCTTTTAGACTCGAAGCTGGACCAGTTCAGGGCGAGTATAACGACGGAGTTTAATGTTATTTTAACGAAACTTCGTGAAAGTGTTCGAGAGGAAGTGGCTGCCCTTCGTAGCGAAAACGCTAAACTTCGCGAGGATTTTTCTGCCCTCGAGCGCAAGGTCGGCACATCAGATGTGACCAAAATGTCCGAGGCCATATCAGATCTGCGCACCCAGTTAAATGACCGAGAACAAGATCTCCTCATCAATGACGTAGAGTTAACGTGCATCCCGGAGCATGATGGAGAAAATGTGGGGCATCTTGCGATGACGGCGGCTTCCAAACTGGGAATGACGTTAGAGGAACGCGACATCGTCAGTGCGGTGCGAGTCGGGCCGAGGCGTGGCTTGGTTGATGGAACACGGGCACCTACCCCGCGCCCCATCGTGGTGCGACTGACGCGGCGCTCGCTCCGCGACCAGCTGATCCAGAGTGCGCGCGTGCGCCGCGGCGCTACTACCGCCGAGCTCGGACTACCTCCGCACGAACCGCGACGCTTTTACGTCAATGAGCGGCTGACGAAGGCTAACAGAGCACTCTTCGCCATGGCCCGTGACGCGGGTCGAGCAGCACACTGGCGCTTTATATGGACCAGAGAAGGACGCATCTTCGCCCGTATGGAAAATAGTTCTCCCCGTTATATTTTACGCACAGAAGAAGACATAAAAACTTTTGTAAAGGCTTGATTGGGTCAATTTTGTTTGTCGTGTCGTCTTGCCTAATTATAATGAGATATATTCTAAGTATTCAGTCGCAGCGGGTTAAAATAATTGATTATATTTACTTAGTGGAAACTGGTTGTTCAAATGAAGGAGCTCATTTCTTCACACTGTCATATACGTATAATCTTTTGCTATATATAATTATTATTAAAATACTCATATACATACATATTGCACACTATACAATTTTACACTACACAAGGATACACAGATTCAATCTAATAAATTTCAATCTCTGCCATGCCTAAGACCGGATTTAAAATTTGTTTGCTCAATGCAGGCTCGCTTGGGACTAAACATGATGAGTTCGAGGCCGCGTTTGTCAACCTATCTCCAGATATTATATGTATTAACGAAACTTGGCTGAGAGACGGGGAAGAGGGGCGGGCACCAATGTTACCGGGATACCGACTGCGGCACGCGCCGCGGCCGCGCACCGTGCGGCAGCGGGGCGGCGGAGTGGGCTTCTACGTACGTCACGGCGTGCGCGCCGTCTCCGAGCCGTACCCACCTGCGCCCGAGCAGGTCGAGCAAATGTGGCTGTCGATCAGGGTAAACTCAACGCGGCTAGCTATCGGTACAGCGTACAGACCACCGTGGGTCAATTGTGACACATTTTTGGATGCTTTGACGGAGTCCATTTTAAGTTTTGTAAATTTTGACCATGTAATATTATTAGGGGACTTTAACATAAATACTTTGCTGCCGAGCACGAATAAAACCAAATTAGATAATTTTTTGACATGCACCCTCTTAAAGAACTTTATAAACGTCCCTACTAATTTTACGAGTGACTCTTCTACCGCGATTGACCTGGTGTGTACCGATATTGACCCCTCTAAAATAATAGTGGCCGTCGACCATATCTCCGACCTTTGTAGTCACGCTATAGTGACAGCCGAATTAAAAATAAAAAAACCTAAAATAGCTCATCGAAAAATTACAACTAGATCTTTAAAAACAATTGACATTTGTAAATTTAATTTAGAATTAGAATCAATAAATTGGACTAAAATGTCGTATTCGTCGGATGTTAACGAAATCGTAAAAGAGTTTACCAGATTAATAATAGGTGTTTTTGACAATCACGCGCCGCTACAAACTATAGTGATCAGAGAAAAACAGAAGCCTTGGCTCACTTGCAATGTTAGATATATGATGCAGCTACGTGATCAGGCACACGTCAAGTATCAAAAGAGTAAGTGTGAAAAACACAAACAGGAGTACAAAGACCTTAAGCATCTTGTAAATGTCAGCTTGTACCAGGAGAAGCGCTGCTTTTTTGAGAACCACGTGAATTGCAACATAAATAATCCAAAAAAATTATGGAAAACCCTTAAAGAAATAGCTCTGCCACAATTTAACAAAAAAAAACACATACCGGACCATTTTGACGATCCAAATAAAATAAATAATCATTTTTTGGACATTCCTGGTAGTAACCACTGCAGCCCCACGATGCTGACTTATTACGAATTAAATAGATACACTGACGCAACTTTAGTGTTAAAACCAGTAAATGAAACGATAGTCTCAAAGGCGATCCTAGCTTTGACGTCCAATGCGCAAGGTGTTGACGGAATAAACTTGGACATGATTATAGCCACACTACCCAATTCACTAAAGACTATTACGGAAATTATAAACCGGTCAATAACATCTTCAACCTTCCCTGACTACTGGAAGACCGCGCTTGTCCGACCGATACCCAAAATAACTACCCCTACTCAAATATCTGACTTACGGCCGATTAGCCTGCTACCTATAGTTTCCAAAATTCTTGAAAAGATAATTTATGAGCAGGTAATTAGTTATTGCGAGGAAAATTGCATTCTCCCCAAAATTCAGTCAGGTTTCAGAAAAAACCACAGTACAACAACCGCATTACTTGATGTTGTCGATAATATTTTGTACGCACAAGACTCCGGTAGTGGCAGTATTCTAGTACTGTTAGATTTCTCACGTGCTTTTGATTCAATTAATATCGATCTTCTGCTATGTAAGTTGTCTTATTATGGTTTCAGCACCAGTACTGTTAAGTGGTTCAAAAGCTATTTGACAGATCGTCGCCAACGAGTGGTTCTGCATAGATTAGACGGATCTATAAGAGCATCCCAAGATCGGTCTATAGAGCGAGGTATTCCTCAAGGATCCATTATTGGGCCTTTATTATTTATAATTTATTCAGCAGATATAACCGACGGCATACAAAATTGTCAGTATCATTTATACGCAGACGATTTACAAGTATATACAAAGGTTTCTCCGTTAGAGGCTGATGCTTGTGTGTCACGTCTAAATGAAGATCTAGAGAGAATATCAGTTTGGGCCGAAAGAAACTGTCTCGTGCTTAATCCGAAGAAATCAAAATATATGTTACTGGGTTCCAAAAAACAAATCGATAGACTAACACAATTAAATATACGTATACATGTAAAGAATAGCGAAATTGAGCGAGTTACGGAAGCCCGAAATCTGGGTGTTCTAATGGACGGACAGCTACACTTTGAACGCCATATTCAAGAAGTAGTCAGAAATTGTTTTTATCGTCTGAAGATGCTTTATCGCATACGTAATTATATTAGCACTCCCCTGCGTGTAAGACTTTGTGAAACTTTAGTACTGTCCAAGCTAAACTACGGTGCGATTTTATATGGCCCTTGTCTGCTTAAGAAAACGCAAACTCTGGTACAAAGGGTTCAGAATGCTTGTGCTCGTTACTGCCTGGATATTCCGTCTCGCACTCATGTAACTCCCTTCCTTAATGGCGCGAACATGCTGAAAATGGAAGGAAGACAAAAGCTTCAGCTGGCTACTATGTTATTTGGAATCATTAAAACACACGAACCTTCTTATTTATACAACAAACTCACCTGGAGACAATCGCGTCTTGCAGAAGGGGTAAGAGCAGCTTCTGCGCCACTCAGTCTACCTATACACAGAACAGCGGCCTTTCGGGGTAGTCTTAGGTACGCTGCAACCAAGTGTTGGAATAATATCCCACCGCCTCTTCGTCACTGTAAAAATAAACATACTTTTAAAACACATTTTAAAGCACATCTGTTGCAGGTGCAAATATCTAAAAAATAGTACTGTTGTATGCGTACCTTTAAGCCGTGCTGGTTCCTCAGACCTTATTGCATCTTAGTGGGTAGATAGCTCTCAGCTGTGCCGCATATTTCACGGGCAAAACACCGACTGTGAGGCACTTCACTTCACTTCGATATATATATTTAATAAGTTTGTTAACACACCGGTTACACAGTTATATTTTGCACAACTCACTGACTTTACAGACATTACACTACACCTCTACACACACAGACACATTTTGCACTCGAGTTATTTGGGCACCCATTTTCCAAATTAAAAATTCTTTGCTTCTTTTTTTCAACAAACACGACTAACCGCAGTATGGCCGCGACAGAATATCAGCGTTGTGGGAGCACCCCGGTGCTACTACAACACATGCTGAGTTGCGACCATTTTAGTGGCTCAATACTTTAAACCTGAGCGTGACCATATAAAAATGTTTGTATACGTTTGTGATGTTCTGTTTTATTTATTTTAAGCGTATGTAAATGTAATCAATGTTTGAAACGTGTACTATTTGTCCTTTTTCTTTTCTTGTATGCATGTAATATTTTTCCTTTATGTTATATTTGATGTTCATGTATGCCTATGTTATGTTTTAAAGTATTGTGCCGTTAAATAAATGTTCTATCTATCTATCTATCTATCAATCTTACCAAGGGACTCTATCTCTAAAATTAGAACTGACAAAATTATTTTAACGGACCCACAAAGTATATCCAACGCAATTAACGATTTTTTCATTGATAAAATAAAACTTCAATCTCACACCCAAGCTAAGATAGAGTCAAATATAACAAAACAGAGTAACTCTATGTTCATGTCACCTAGTGTGCCACACGACATATGGAGGATCATTACGTCTTTAAAAAATACCAATAGTGTTGGCTACGATGGTATCTCCACAAAGATTATTAAGCATGTAGCTCACGAGATTTGCGGTCATTTAAGCTATATTATTAATCTTAGCATTACTGAAGGGAAATATCCACACAGTTTAAAAAAGGCTTTAATAAAACCCCTCTTTAAAAAAGAAGACCGGGAACTTTTCAATTATTACAGGCCAATTGCACTCATCCCTATATTTGCAAATATATTCGAGAAATATATATATATAGAGAACTAAATACATATTTTTGAAAAAAATAATATACTGACGAGGGAGCAAAAAGCATTTCGGCAAAACAAGAACATTAACATGGCAAATTTGACTTCTTAAACACTGTTATAACCTGTGTAGATTCAAAAATTCCTGTTTGCACACTCTATATGGACATGACCCAAGCATTTGATTATGTAGAGCATAGTATTCTGTTGAATAAGCTTGACGCCTATGGCGTGCGAGGAAACGTAAGACAACTATTAGAGTCTCAATTCACGGAAATAAAAAAAATCAACCCAAAGTTAAAAGAGGAGTCCTTTAAGTCACATGAGCGAGAAGTCTCTACCGGTGTGCCACAAGCAGCGTTCTTGGACCATTATTATTTATCTTGTACATAAATGACTTACCTAAATATACCGAAAATCCTATGTCACTCTTTGCTGATGACAGTACTGTCACTATACAGTACAGACATGGACACGGTTATGAAAATGACATAAATAAAGCTCTTAATTCAATTAAAGAGTTGCTTAATAACAACAACCTTCAGGTTAACTTAACCAAAACAAATTACATGCAATTTACTCAAAGAAAGCCCACAATATCGGACCTAAATATTCATTATGACAATGAATGCATTGCAGAAGTAGTATCTACGAAGTTTCTAGGGTTAACAGTGGACCAAAACCTTAATTGGAAAGAACATATCGCAGTACTTTGCAAAAAGCTTAGTTCGTCTGCCTACTTACTATACAGGTTATCTCCTGTCACTAACACTGAAGCTGTGTTTACTGCATATCATGGCCTTGTTGCTTCAGTGCTTAATACGGCTTAATATTTTGGGGAAACTCAACGGATAGAGAGACAGCATTCAAAGCACAAAAAAGATGCATAAGAGCCATGTTTGCCCTAAAATCTAGTGATAGTTGTAAGCCATATTTTAAGAAATACAATATCTTGTCGCTGCCGTCTCTATATATCTTAGAAGTAGCTCTATTCGTCAAATCATTTTTGACCATCACCAGACATTTTTGAACAGATCTCAATCGTAAGTAATAGATTACAACGTGATACAAGTAGAGTATGTATCCGCAGGGCAAACACCGCTCTATTGCAAAAAAGTATATTCTGCATGGGACCTACGATTTATAATAAACTACCGAGAGACTTAAAAGAACTTGACATGAACTTGTTTAAATATAAATTGAAAACTATGTTATTGGACAAATGCTATTTCTTGACTGAAAAATAATAGCATAGATATAAGTCTGGCATAATTACTGATTTTTGTTAATTTTATTTTTTACCTTAAGTTTTCCTGACATTTTAAATTTTCATGTAATTATGTATGTTACTTATGACATTTAAATATTTCGTCTTAGTGTAGCAACTTGTATTGACAAAATTGTTTTTTAAAATTAATGTATTGACAAAATTAATTTCTCTTTTAAACCTAAGACAATTTTAAGGCGCTCTCTCACAACGAAATTTGTACGTCTACAATGGCAAAGCATGCAGGACAAATATAAGACTATGTACCATCTTCATGAAAACTCGTGTTTGACAAATAAATATCTTTATCTTATCTTTATCTTTAAGCCTTTGGTGCCGACTGTCATATAATGGCAGTCGTCAAACCATGTTTGAGGCCTTATAGGCGGCTTGACTGTAGGTTTTAAAGATAGTGGTCATAGTGGCAAAGATTTATACCGTCTTACTACAAAATATTTAGACACAATACCTATGATGGGTAAGACTAAGACACGGCTTAGACTAGACTATGTATAAGCCGTGTCTAGGTCTTACCCATCATAAAACTCTACTCAACTATTTAGACGCATGAAAAGTCTTAATTAAAACTGTTTTTATACGGGTTTTATACATTTTTTACAATTTTCCAACGTTTCGGCACTTTTTCAGGTGCCGTGGTCCGTATAAAAACAGTTTTAATTATGTCTACTGCTCGTGTTAACCTTAGAAAATACTATACGAAAAGTCTTGTTTAGCAATATTAAACGGGTTTATTAGGTAAAACGAAATGCTGCGAAAGTGGTATTTCTTAATAATTCGCGATACTCATACATAGTTATAATTATATTAAACGGGTCAAATTGCGATAATTTATTAGGTAAAACGTAATTACCTTATTTCCCGGCGTTTCGCCAGCGTTACAGTTGCCGTGGTCTCGGGTAGACTATGGTAGTTAGGTAGTAGGTTAAATACATAACTATGCTGCGAAAGTGACTACCCACAATAATTGACTGTACTCGCCGCTCCAGTCTACCCGAGACCACAGCAACTGTAACGCTGCCGAAACATCGGGAACTTAGGTTTAATACATGTAGGAGTATCGCGAATTATCTAGAAATACTTTAGCAAATGGGGAGAATCTAGTTTACATACTTAAATAAATAAACAAGTTTAATTTAATATATATATATATATATAATATTTAAATACTGTTAAATGAATTATACTTGTCCCTTTATTTAAGTATGTAAACTAGATTCTATAGGTACATATATATATATGGGCGCCAAAAACCTCATATGCAATTGATGTCATACAGCCCTTGGTTAACAATCTACTATTATTATTCTCTTTTTAATGCACTAACCCGTGCTAAGGAGAGTTTAATACAACTTAATACAGAGATTATTGTAACGGGGTTCGAAATTTCACTGATGCCGGTGAGTCGCCCATTAGCTCAGTTGGAAAGAGCACTGGCACGGATAGCCAGAGGTCGCGGGTTCGAATCCCGGCATGGGTGGAATTTTCAGCCTCTAAATAGGTTTTTTTATTCCTTTAGTTAGCACCCCTAAGCGTCTTAAATTCAGATACACGCGAACACCCGAGGCGCATTACTTCTCCGCTTATCAGTATCTAGGTATGTGTGAACGCAAAAAGAAGTCACCGAGCGCGTCTATTGGAGTGGCGACAAACATTTGCGCTGCATAAATGCATCGCGCGCGCCAAATCGCATTGAGTACGCCGACACACAGCACTGCATTCGGAGACACTCGGTGGCAGGGCAGTGCGCAGACAGACTGGGAGCTGCGCAGCACTGTAACGATACTTAGTAGCTGGCCAGTATAGTATTTTCTAAGGTTAACACGAGCACTAGGCATAATTAAAACTGTTCTAAAACGGATTTATGCTCGTTTATTACATTTTTACAATTTTCCAACGTTTCGGCACTTTTACAGGTGCCGTGGTCTCGGATAACTGAGGTGGTAGGCGTCTTTTTGAAAGCATTAACGGTTAGTTTACTACCCTCGGCAAAAATTCATCATCATCATCGTCAGGCTATACTAGTCCACTGCTGGACATAGCCCTCCCCTAATGAGCGCCATAGCGCCCTGTCTTCAGCTTGCCGCATCCAGCATCCGCCAAAAATTAATTCGGCAAAAATTACAAAAGTTTATTATGAAGTTACATTCCAAAATAGGTAATTCAATTGTTTTATGTAAAGTCAACAATATTGATTATAAGTAATTGAAGTTAAAAAAATAGCTGGCCAGCTTAGCCGTCTAGGCAGAGTTTAAATAATAATATTTTTAATGCACTAACCCGTGCTAAGGACAATTTTAAAACCTATTTAAAGGCTAAAAATTCCACCCCTGCCGGGATTCAAAGCCGCGACCTCTGGCTATCCGTGCCAGCGCTCTTTCCAACTGAGCTTATGGAAGACTCACCGGAATCAGTGAAATTTCGAATCTCTTTACAATATTCTTTGTATTACGTACAGGCAGCGACATCTGGCTTAAGTCATTCGCATCATTTGCAGCCCCGAGTAATAATATAATCATGTGGGTATAGCGATATAATTTTGATGTAAAAAACATAACTGCAAAGTAGGTACTCGTGGCTGTAAGTGATGCGAATTACTTTAGCCAGATATCGCTGCCTGTACGTAATACAGAGAATATTGTAAAGAGGTTCGAAATTTCAAATTTTCCCGGTGAGTTGCCCATTAGCTCAGTTAGAAGGAGCGCTGGCACGGATAGCCAGAGATCGCGGGTTCGAATCCTGGCATAGGTGGATTTTTTAGCCTGTAAATAGGTTTTTAACAGAGTTTAAATTATTTGAAGAATATCGTAACGATTTGTTCATGTAGGTGTCAGTCGTGTAGAGACTCTCAGCTAGGCTAGGTTTTCGTGATAAAAAACATAATAAAAAGAAAGTATTATTGCTAATTCACCGTTTCAATAAATAGTGCGCTACAGTGCGGGCCTTCTTCTTCTTCAGGCTATATATTAGTCTACTGCTGGACATAGCCCTCCCCTAATGAACGCCATAGCACCCATATTAGGGGAGGGCTTCAGCTTACCGCATCTAGCGTCTGCCGGCAGTTGTTCGCAGATCGTCATTCCACCTGGTCAGAGGGCGTCCTACACTACGTTTGCTGAGTCGCAATCTCCACTCAAGAACACGTTTACTCCAACATCGGCTCTTCCCGAGAAATTGACAGCCCACTGCCATTCAGCGGGCTAATTCTCTGAGTTATGTCGATAACTTTGGTAAGGGTCTTTCAATCTATCTATATCTATAATCAGACCACATCAACCCACTGCTGGGCATAGGCCTCCTTTTTACTGCGCCCTTCCTCACGGTCCTGGGCTAATCTGATCCATTTCTTACCCTCACGATGTCGTCTGACAATCGTGCCGGTGGTCTACCTACCAACCTCCTTCCCTCCCTTGGCCACCACTCGGATACTGCCCGCCACTGGTCCACATGGTCCACCGGCCGTCTTCCCCTCTATCCAAGTGTCCCGCCCATCTCCACTTTAACTCTGCGATCCGCTTGCCAACGTCTTCGACCTTGGTTCTTCAACGAATTTCTTCGTTGGGTACGCAGTACGCCAGCAATATGCCCAGCATGGCACGCTCCATCGCTATTTGTGCAACTTTTATTTTGTGCATATATTGCTTGGTGAGCGTCCGGGTCTATCTACTAGTATTAACAGACGATTTAACTTGGTCTGAGCCGGACAGCGGATAGGGCATACCATCGGACCGAGTAAACCTGAAATAGTTGATGGCAACCCTTGTCTATCCCCACTGCTGGGGCACGGGTCTCTTTCTGTATCGCAGGAAGGTTAGGCTATATTTCACCATGGGGCAAAGTCCGGGTTGGTGAAGGATATAAGACAGTGGCGAACCTTATTGTCAGATGTAAGGCCTACATCGAGCCACCCATAAGGCCTCTGACATGGCTTAGAGACTGCCGTTATATGACAGTTGTCACCAACGGCTTGGCACGCCTTGCGAAGCATGGAATCGCTCGGAAAAAATGCCAATAGCGATAGTCACGGGATGGTCAACCACCCAGCACCTGACAGTGCCGGTTGTTGCTTAACCCTAGTGATTGATTCCAATCACGCGTTTCCACAAGCCACTAGGCCACAAGCGCTTCTATGTTCTTATATTGGAAGTAGTCTAATAATGAGCCAGAACAAATTCACGAAGCACTTCATAGATGGCCCTTATAGGCGCGCTCATAGAAGAACTGAGACACGTCTGTCAAATTTTGCTCAGGGCAAAATTTGAAGCTCAGATATTGATTTTGACAGCCGTATTCCGGTTCTTCTATGGCCACGCCTGTAAGCGCCATCTATGAAGTCCGTTGTGAATTCGAATTGAAAACAGCTCATTGATACTGAACAACTTGTTTCGAAAGTAATTTCTTCCTTACCGTCAGTTTTCGTACTGTGCGCCGCCCGCCGCGTCTGTAGAAAAAGCGCGATGCGACTTCCCTCCCTGAATTTAATTTATTTCCCCGAGTAACGTCGACAGAAGAAGTTGCCAAGTGCCAACAGACATAGCCCCAATTCGTTCGCGCTCTTCTTGTCATAATACTCGTTTGAGTTGTTGCTTCTTTTGAGGTGGAATCCGGCTTTTTCCGCGCCGTCAAATGAGTTCTGCAAAGGCGATGTTACATTTTGCCCGTTTGCGAGTCTTGTAATAAGTGGAGTTTTTTGAGTTTGTCACACTTCGGATTTCTGTGGCGAGTTTGCACGAATCCGGTGACCAATCAGGTCAATTCGTTTTATGAGGATATCAGATTTTTCTGATTCCCGCAACATAGGGTATCCTAGTGTGGGGCCAGAAGCAATGTATGTACGTCGTCGTCAGGCTATACTAGTCCACAGCTGGACATAGCCCTCCCCTAAAGAGCGCCACGTTGTGCTATCATAGAGGGTAATGCCCATAATCCCCACGCTGGGCATGCGGGTTGGGGATCGTAGTTCGGTGGAATTGTGCTGCAGTATGTAAATGTTATAGTTCTTCAGAATTATCTGTTTCGACTTCTAAAAAGGTCAAAAAAAAGAAATGTCAGCAAGGAGTTGGTGTAATGAAGAAAAAAAAAAACTTATGTTACCTACAGAAATTGGTATTGCTATGTTTTGTATAAATAAAATTAATATGCGCAAAAAAGTTCTGCACATTTTTTTGCAGCCTCGGTTGTATCCCACTGCTGGGCCAAGACCTGCCCTGTTGCTTTCCACTCCTTCCTGTTCATGGTCACCTCCTGTCAACCTGATAAAAAAGTCGTGAGGCCGTCCCGCCATCTTTTCTTGGGTCGGGACCGTTTACGATGTCCGTCGGGTGAAACACCCACTTTGAACACCTATCGATACGACTAATGTGGCCCGCCCAATTCCACTTCAGCTTAGCGGTTGCAACTCCAACATCGACAATGCTGGTTCTATAGTGCATTGTGTTAGTAATTACGGATTTTGATAATCCTTTTTATTCTCAGAATACTACGCTCCATTGCCCTCTCGCAAACCTTGAGTCTCAACTATACATTTAAGGAGCTAAAATATGTATTAAAAAAAAAAACAAACAGTTCCACACCAAAATTTACTTCGATATCAATTCTTGTACATCCCCACTGCTCGGGGACGGGTCTCTCCCTGCATGGCAAGAAGGTTAGGCCATATTTAACCACGGGGGCTAAGTCCGGGTTAGAGGATTGTAAGACAGTGGTGGGCCTTACTGTCAGAAGTTATCAAGCTGCCTAAGTTATATAAGGCCTCTGACATGGCTTAACGACTGCCATTGCATGACAGACGGCACGAACGGCCTACTTTAATTCCTGATAATAGAATTAGCTTAGACGAAAACAAGGCTATGCCTAGTGTGGAGACACTTTGCCTTCTCCAAGTTATACTCGTATTTTGTGTCATTCTACATTTGTTTTAATTCATAGTTTTGAAGTATGGTGTCATCCGATGACAATGTATTAGACGTAATTAGACGTACACAGTAGTGTTTGTGTGACACATATTCGTAGTGTTTAGTTAGCAATAAGTTTTATTTAAAATACCTTATTTGATTATATTTGATTTGATCCTCTAAATGTGTATGTTTTGTTAATTATTTATATATTTATGTATAATATTCATTTTTTATTTTAATTTTAAATTATTTGTACGTATCTGTTGATAATTTTATTTATTCACACTGTTATTGAGGCATGTATTTGGAACCTCTGAAATTAATGTTTTCTATGTTTTTTTTTTGTACATCTACTTCCTTCTCTTATGTATTAGTCCAGTTCATCCGAAGGTTGTCTGGAAGAGATCACTTTTAGTGATAAGGCCGCCGTCTGTACTCTTAGGTTAAGAAATATCTGTGTTATTTCCATTTTTATGTACAATAAAGTGTTCTATATCTATCTATCTATCTATCTATCTATCTATCTATCTATCTATCTATCTATCTATCTATCTATCTATCTATCTATCTATCTATCTATCTATCTATCTATCTATCTATCTATCTATCTATCTATCTATCTATCTATCTATCTATCTATCTATCTATCTATCTATCTATCTATCTATCTATCTATCTATCTATCTATCTATCTATCTATCTATCTATCTATCTATCTATCTATCTATCTATCTATCTATCTATCTATCTATCTATCTATCTATCTATCTATCTATCTATCTATCTATCTATCTATCTATCTATCTATCTATCTATCTATCTATCTATCTATCTATCTATCTATCTATCTATCTATCTATCTATCTATCTATCTATCTATCTATCTATCTATCTATCTATCTATCTATCTATCTATCTATCTATCTATCTATCTATCTATCTATCTATCTATCTATCTATCTATCTATCTATCTATCTATCTATCTATCTATCTATTACTCTGTTCACTTCATTAAAAAATAAACATGCTAACTTAAAGCTGCATTTTACACCAAGGAACCCCTTCAAACCCACGACCCAATATCATCATATTTCAGTTCTATAAGCTTAATAAATTTATAATTATGAACATTTACCTGAATAAACATACGTAATACAGTGAATATTGTAAAGAGGTTCGAAATTTCACTGATGCCGGTGAGTCGCCCATTAGTTCAGTTGGAAAGAGCGCTAGCACGGATAGCCAGAGGTCGCAGGTTCAAATCCCGGCATGGGTGGAATTTTTAACCTCTAAATAGGTTTTTAAAATCCATTCAATTCAATTTATTTCAACGTAAAGAATTTACATTCTGTTTGCTGAATGTCAAAGTATGATGTAACATGAAAGTGAAAGCCGCCGCCTTCGGGCCGTAATGTAGTGGAGAAAAAGGCAGCAGGAAAAAAAAACTCCACTCTGACCATCTTTTCTCAAGTCCTCTTAAATCTTATACATTAGATACCACCTATACGCATAAGATTCCATGATTGCCATTAATAACTTTAAATGCTAAAGCATTATTAAATTATTTTTTTTACATAGGCCGTGAAAACATGACAAGTGCTGCGGCCAGACACACGAACAGCACTCGTTCACGAGCGTAACGCAGAGGTCAGCCATCATCAGTCTCAACCATTTTGGAGGGAGATAGATGACCCGGCCACCACGCCACCATTCGAATGACCTTTAGCAAACCTGCAGATTAAGTTTTTGTCAGTTATAGAATGTATGATATATTTACTAATATGCAATCACGTCGTCTGTACAAACTTAAAATATGAAATAACTTACACTGAGGATTGCAGTGATTCGTTTGCTACATATAAAGTATTTATTTAATAACTTTGATTTACTCGTTGTGGAATTGGCTTACATCATTTATAAAGTCATCTATTCTATAATAGGCTTTTTTACACAGCGCCTTATTAAAGAAATTTTTAAATTTGCTTTCAGGCCGGGATAGAATATGTTCTGGAATTTTATTGTAAAAACGTACACTTAGTCCTACAAAAGATGCATTTACCTTGGCTAATCTGAATTAAGATAAAGCAACTTTGTTCTGTTTCTAGTGTTTACGTTATGGATATCCCTGTTTAATTTAGATGTTGTTATGTTTTTTCGTACCTACGTACATTATGTTATCGAATGTATATTGGCAGGCCAGCGTTAGAATTCCTATTTCCTTGAAAATATCCCGTAGCGATTGCCTGGTAGGTAAATTGTAGACAGCTCTAACAGCCCTTTTTTTGTAGAATAAAAACTGTTTCTATATCTGCCGCACGACCCCATAGTAACAAACCATATGACATAACACTATGAAAATAACTGAAATATACAAGCCTCGCAGTTGACACATCTGTTAGTTGCCTAATTTTTCTAACTGCAAATGCGGCTGAACTTAACCTACCCGCTAGATTTTTTATGTGTGGACCCCATTGCAGTTTCGAGTCTAATGTAATACCTAAAAACACCGTGGACTCTACTAAGTCTAGTCTGTCACCAGCTATAATTAAACTTGTGTCCTCTTTTTTTACATTGGGCAATGAAAACTTTATACATTTTGTCTTTTTCGCATTCAACATGAGATTGTATACAGTAAACCAGTTTAACACTTTAGAAAGGGCGTTGTTTACATCGTCTAGATTAGATTGACCTCTCTTGATTTTAAAAATTAGAGAAATATCGTCTGCAAACAATACTATTTGTGACAATTTCTCAACTAGGTAGGGCATTTACATAACTAGGTAGGGCAGATCATTTACATATCAAATTTACAGATCAAATCACAATAATTATCAAAAATAATCCCTCGGGACGCCATTGCTAACCCTGGCTCTGCGCCGCACAGCCTCTCGACTCTATCCCAGCCACGCCGCAGAGATACGCCGGCCTCCTGACGTGACGGACATCGGAAATTTATGTCTTACCGTAACATACGGCTGCGAGGTACCCTGATTCGATTCTCGAAAAGAAAATGCAAAAGTGTTTTTCGTAACTTACTGCGAGAGCAAAGGTAAAGTTTTGTTTGTACTTATACGACTATACCAATTTTGACAAATGAGGTGCTTAAAAATGTATTGGCGATATAAGTTGGATGAAATGAATACAAGAAGTACTTAGATATTGTATTTATTTTCTGGTGCGTACAATAAAGACTTCTAATCTAATTCAATCCTCAAAAGTTTGGCGCCGTTTTAACCAACTGGCTGTGATGTGATTTGAATATCATTGTACTGTATTAAATTAATTACTTTGTAAATAAAGCCTTCTCTACTATCTTTCATTCCATTCCGTTGTTAGTTAAGCAGCAACAGGCGCAGGCAGGTGCTGGATGGGTGACCGTCCAGAGACTACCGCTAGTGGCATTTTTCCGAGCGCTTCCGTGCTTCGCAAGGCATGTGAAGTCCTCGGTGCTGATTGTTATGTAATGGCAGGTGCTAAGCCATGTCAGAAGCCTTATGGGCGGCTTGATATCTTCTGATAGTAAGGACTGCCTCTGTCATACAATCCTCCGCCAACCCGGACTTGGCCCCCGTGGTGAAGTATGGCCTAACCTTCCTGCGATGCAGGAAGAGACCCGTGACCCAGCAGTAGGGACATACACTGGTTGATATCGGTTAACCAATTACAGAACTTAGCTACTTAAAGTTTGTCAAAAGAGTGTAGAAATTGAAGAGTTAAATAATTAACTATAGTGTATATAGTGCTGTCTCTTCGAATTTCTCAGATAAGACCGTGACAGAACACAGTAAGGCCCGCCATCGCCACCGTCTTACAATCCTCCGCCAACCCAAACGAGGCCCCCGTGGTGCATCAGTACTCAAAAGTTGTTGATACTGATGTTCCCGAAATCTCTCAATTTGTATCACGTTTTTGCACGAATTGATTCTATGACCCGTTTGTTGGTAATTCCATACGTAACCGCTACATGATCTTGGCAATCAGCATCAGTACTCAAAAGTTGTTGATATTGATTTTCCCTAAATCTCTCAATTTGTATCACGTTTTTGCACGAATTGATTCTATGACCCATTTGTTCGTAATTCCATACGTAACCGCTACATGATCTTGGGAATCAGCAACAGTACCTGCTCAAAAGTTTTTGATACAGAGTGCTTAGTGCGAGTTTGACAGATCCAATCGAATAACTTTACTACCGCGATAATCGAGCATTGAGTAGTGAGTATGAGTAAGTTAACCGTTCGAACTGGCAAAACGCTGTCACAGTACAACTCGCACTCGCGTTTATTCGTGTTTCGGCTGGTAAACGTGTTCACTTCTCAACGTAAACCATTACGACTCGCTTTAAAAACCTATTTAGAGGCTAAAAATTTCACCCATGCCGGGATTCGAACCCGCCTCTAAATAGGTTTTTAAATTTGTTCCTTAGCACGGGTTAGTGCATTAAAAATAAAAATAGTGTAATCATTACGACTCGCACTCAGCAATTTTAATTTCCATACTTTCCATGCTAGGTGGCGCTTCCTCGATGCCATAGAAATATGAGTTCACGTTAACGCGATCGAGTAGTTAAAAAACTTGCACTAAGCATTCTGGTTTTCCGTAAATCACTCAATTTGTTCCACGGTTTTGTAGGAATCGCATCCGTAGAACCTTTGCTGGTAATTCCATATATCATAGTCGTGACAGCCAGCAACAGTTCTAGAAAGGCTTTTGATATTCGAGACTAAAGGGGCATTGAGTCAAAATGCAATACCCTGCCTTGGACATTTTTACTGTCCATTTCATAATATCACAGTCCATTCACAAAAATGAAAATGTCCACTACATAAATCTCCGACAACGCTCTAAACTATCACGAAACCCTTACTAGGGAAACTCGATCCCTTCTCAACGTGTGAAAAATGGTGGCTTACATTTCTACATGATCGTGGTAAAGTCCAAAAGAGGAGGTTAACATGTTTGACGTATGCCTGTTCGTAAGTTTTATGTACAACATAAAATTTACGTACAGGCACATACGTTGCGTCTGGCCCCACACTAGGATACCCTGTGTCGTGGGAACCAGAAACAACGATATCACGAACATGTGAACATCCAAGACCTGGAGTTTTTACTGTCTCCAGCAGGGGGTCGAACCCGGGAGCTCTTGCATGGTAGGCAGATGCGCTACCGCTAGGCCGCAGAGTTCGTCAATTGTATGTGTGTATGTATGTATGTATGTATGTATGTATGTATGTATGTATGTATGTATGTATGTATGTATGTATGTATGTATGTATGTATGTATGTATGTATGTATGTATGTATGTATGTATGAATGTATGTATGTATGTATGTATGTATGTATTTATGTATGTATGTATGTATTTATGTATGTATGCATGAATGTATGTATATGTGTGTACAATTCTATGTTCTCTCACAACTTCTTAAGCAATCGCCAGATTTTGACAAATAAGATCTCAAACGATGTTTGTTACTCAATCACACAATAACGGCAGATTTTTCAAGGAAGTGGCGCTCTCTCTGTTCCTAAAAGGTGAAACTTGTGTTGCTGCGGGTCAAATCGCTTATTTTCGTTCCTGCTATCACTGTGCAAAACGTGTTTCTTTCATCATAAAATGCAGCTTTTTTTCATAGCTGCAAGGACTAAGTGGGGATATACAAAGGCTGGATAATCAATATCAGAATCTATGGTCCTGAAGATATGGACCTGAAGAGAAAAAGTTTCTAGTTTTATGCCAGCATCATAGTAGTGGTTTGAATTCGTTTTCGCTCACCGCAGAGTTCCAATGCACTTTGCGGCTATTTTCTTAGCTTTTGCATTTTGAAGATAACGGTTTTTCCTAACCTCACTTCCCTCACCCCCTGTGCAGTCCCTCCACAACATAGTACAGAAGTTTTGCTTCGGTATGGAGAGTAAGACTATAATACGAATATTTATTTAGTAGTTTATTATAACAATTAAAAGATCATTGCGCAGCAGTGTATGTATTTGTATCGTATCGTAAGGTTGTCTAGAAATTGCTTTTAGCAATAAGGCTGCCAATTGTACTATGTAAATTTGTAATTATTTTGTATTTGTTGTTTTTCCAGTGTACAACGAAGAGTATTAAAAACATATTTAGAGGCTTAAAATTCCACCCATGCCGGGATTCGAACCCGCGACCTCTGGCTATCCGTGCCAGCACTCTTCCAATTGAGCCAATGGGCGACTCACCGGCATCAGTGAAATTTCGAACCTCTTTACACTATTCTCTGTATTTAGTACAGGCAGCGACATCTGGCTTAAGTAAATTGCATCACTTACAGCCCCGATTACCTACTTTGCAGTTAGGTTTTTACATGGGAATGATATCACTGTACCCACATGATTATACTATTTTTATTTTTAATGCACTAACCCGTGCTAAGGCCAATTTTAAAAACATATTTAGAGGCTAAAAAATCCCTAAGAGCGCTGGCACGGATAGCCAGAGGTCGTGGGTTCGAGTCCCGGCATGGGTGGAATTTTTAGCCTCTAAATATGTTTTTAAAATTGTTCTTAGCACGGATTAGTGCATTAAAAATAAAAATAGTGTCACGAAGAATATTCTAATCTTATCTTACTTGTTAATCTCAATGGCATCCCTACCGTATTTATTTTAAGCTAAAGAACTTCCAAAGATAACTTTGGAGACTACAATTGAATATTATGCTTTGTACGTCATATGACCAAATAATTAAAGTTAATTCAAAGTAAAGTAAAAGGTGCAGGCAATTTAGGGCAAGTCTGCCTTGTACTGAGCAACGGTACCGTATACGATAAGAAAGGAATATTCTTTGTTGTTAACCGGAAAAATGGTTACAGAAACAGCAGATACAAAAGCTCAAATACAATTGGCGGCCTTATTGCTAGTAATAATTTCTTTCAGGCAACCTCAAATTGGAGAATTTGCCGAGGGGAAATAGATACGGGTAGCCGGTGCAAATACGAATATAATAGACAAAAGTACGTACCTATACGTACCTAAAAACAAACTTACATAACTCATACTTGAATACTTTAAATAAATATCTACATATACTTATATAAACATTATCATTTCGTGTCCTTTGTCCTTTTTTACGCAACTGATGTAAATGAAAAAAAAAATGAAAAAAAAATCTTTATTTGACCGCCACATAAAATCCAACTTTGCTTATAATATATCTATTATAACAGGTTCAAACAAGAAGAGACCTAGATTTAATAAAAATAATGCTAATAACTAACATATGAATGTTTGTTTACAAAACGTGGGTAGTTAGCAAAAATTGGATTTACCAGTTCACTGCGACTCCACACTAGGCATACCTGTGTTGTGGACGACGCTCACAATTTGAGTGCTAAGTACGAAATGTACTCTTAATATATCACTCAGTACCCGCCCTCACCTTTAACTTACTTAAAACATAGTATTTAGTGAGATGTATATTTGGATGCATACCTAGTACATAATTTAATCATCTAAGCTCAGAATAAGTGGCATGTTTCTGTTTTATCTCCGAATTAAATAAATAAAAATAAAGAAATAGTGTCTTATAACAAGTGTGTTACATGAACAAGAAAAAGGTTATATACCTACATATATATGGAAGCAAAGAGAAGTGAATGATTACTTACAGCAAAATTATTTAATTAGACAGGAGGAATTTATTACCGTATGTAGGTGACAGTTGACCTACTAGACTTCACTGGTCTGTGATCCGTCGACGCGAACTTGCCGCAGATAAGTTGCCTCACAAGTGGAAATGGGACTTTTTCTCATGTAAAAATTTAACACCTTTGTTAGGGCCGTTTGTTACGCGGGAAGATGATAAAAAGATTTCTCCTTTGTGGGCGATTTCGTCAACTTATGGGGGCTGGGGCGAGGGCGTTTACTGTGAAGTACGCTTGAGAGATGGATGGGTAGATAGAGAAAACTTTGTAGCTCAACTGCAAACATATAAAGTAGGATATATCTGACACGGATAGCCAGAGGTCGCGGGTTCGAATCCCGGCATGGGTGGAATTTTTAGCGGCTAAATAGGTTTTTTAAAAATTGGCCTTAGCACGGGTTAGTGCATTAAAAATAAAAATAGTATAATATATAGGAGGATTTCACGACCTCTGGCGGTGTGGTAGCGCATGTGCCTACCGTGCGAGAGGTCCCGGGTTCGAACTCTGGCTGGGGAAAAACCCCATGTCTTGGATGTTTACATATTTGTGATGTCGTTGTTTCTGGTTCCCATGACACAGAGTATCCTAGTGTGGGGCCAGATGCAATGTATGTGCCTGTGTGTAAATGTTATATTGTTAAAACCTATTTAGAGGCTAAAAATTCCACCCATGCCGTGTTTCGAACCCGCGACCTCTGGCTATACGTGTCAGCGCTCTTTCCAACTGAGCTAATGGGCAACTCACCGGCATCAGTGAAATTTTGAACCTCATTACAATATTCTCTGTGTTACGTACGAGGTTAGCCTCTAAATAGGTTTTTAAAATTGTCCTTAGCACCCGTGCTAAGTGTGCTAAGTTAGTGCATTAAAAAAAAAGAGTATAATAATGTTATATTGTGTTAAACGTTATTTACTTCCACATAAATAAATCCTTACACTATTTTTATTTTTAATGCACTAACCCGTGCTAAGGAACAAATTTAAAAAACTATTTAGAGGCTAAAAATTTCACCCATGCCGGGATTCGAACCCGCAACCTCTGGCTATGGATAGCCAGAGGTTGCGGGTTCGAATCCCGGCATGGGTGAAATTTTTAGCCTCTAAATAGGTTTTTAAATAAATCCTACTAGGTATATGGTATTTTGGTGTTTAAATACCTTAGCGCTAGAAATTGCCAATTCGCGGTGGGCACGCGTTGTAATCAAGCCCGTATTCTCTCTCTGAGAGAAGGCCAGTCTGCGGCAGCAGGACTTTTATGAGCTACATAAAAACAAATCAATCAAAAAGGTGCTGATGGATTTCATTTATTCAAAGTAGCATAAAAAAATAATTCTTAACGTTACAAGTTAAACTTGATGTTCATTTAAAAACTAAATTTAATATTTAACATTTAACATTTACATACAGGCACATACATTGCTTCTGGCCCCACACTAGGATACCCTGTGTCGTGGGAACCAGAAACAACGACATCACAAACATGTATACATCCAAGACCTGGGGTTTTTTTTTTGTTCCCAGCCGGGAACAAATAATTTTGGAGAATAATTTAAATTAAAACTTTGGTAAGTAATACGAATTATTTAATTATAACCGGATCAACTCAGTTCTGGAAGTCAGAGCGATACCTGATGGTCAGAATCTTACAACAACAAAATTGTAAGTTGATCCGTAATGGCGTGATTCCACTTTGGAACACCATTTATATTTCAAAGCGCACCTAAGAAGCTGAAAAATGATTATGACAGATTATGGAAGTAAATTATATGGTTTAGCCTCTAAATAGGTTTTTAAATTTGTCCTTAGCACGGGTTAGTGCATTAAAAATAAAAATAGTATAAATTATATGGTAAAAATAAAATAGATAAATTTATTTTTCCAAGACAACATACAAGAAATTTTATGTGTAGAAAAATATATCTGACAAAACAATATCTGACAATATGTCACATGTAAATTTTCAATACAAAATAAAATTGTTACAAAAAATGTCACCCTTAATAAACAAACATGCACAGTACGATATCGAATAAATTTTCGTCAAGAACACATAAAATAATAATAATTAAAACGAACAAAAAAAAAATAATGAGTAAAATTACATTTAGAACTTAGTATTGTTTGTCTATCGACTACACGTTAGACTCCTTGCCCTAACAATCCGGTTATTGTTTGATAATTATTAAAACAATGATGATGATGATTATAGGAACCCTTTGTCTATCCCCAGTGCTGGGGCCCGGGTCCCTTCCTGTATAGAAGGAAGGTTAGACCGTACTCCACCAAGGGGGCCTAGTCCGGGTTGGTGGAGGATTGTAAGACAGTGGCGGGCCTTACTGTCAGAAGTTATCAAGACGCCTATAAGGCCTTTGGCATAGCTTAGCGATTGCCATTAGACGACAGCCGGAACCAACGTCTTTACAATAAAAAATATAAATTTTTCAACACACTACCAAGCTGGCTTTTGCTGAAGTTTTTACGAACAAAGCTTACATCCCGGAAACGCACAATTGACGAAACCTCTTCGAGCTCCCCTCTAATTCAATGAGGACTCAACTTTTTAAATTATTATTTCAGTAGGACCAGCGATTAAATCTCCTTAGAGATATTAAATGTAATAAAAGCGTCTCTAATAGATATATCACTCCGGGGCTCGCAAAGTTTGCCGCTCGAAGGTCGGCGCGCCTCTGACATAATTACGCCGTAATTCACCGAGGTGACGCGAGGCTTTACCCCTCGGAAGACCATTCATCATCATCGACTTAGCGTCGGTGCCAGATGACGCCGGCGCCGAAGACGCCCAGAAGGTACTGAGGAGGAGGACATTTGTAAAGGAAACACATGCTTGAACGAATACACTAAATACTTGTAAAACCGATCGCTCGACACAAAATACCATTGTATAAACTCAACTGACTCGTAACGAATGCATCCGACAGAGAACCCAAGTTATTGACATAGCTCAGAGAATCAGCAAGCTGAAGTGGCAGTGGGCTGGCCATATCTCGCGAAGAACCGACAACCGTTGGAGCAAACGTATCCTTGAGTGGAGACCGCGACTCGACAAACGTAGTGTAGGACGCCCTCCGACTAGGAGGGATGACGATCTGCGAAAAACTGCAGGCAGATGCTGGATGCGGCAAGCTGAAGACAGGGCGCTATGGCGCTCATTAGGGGAGGGCTATGTCCAGCAGTGGACTAGTATAGCCTGACGATGATGGCATGCGAAATGAGTGAAACTCGTTTAGCCTGAGTTAAACGAGCTAACCCGAGCTGACACAAGTGGGCCTTAAGCGTCGCCGAAAGCGTTGGTTCCCGGTTCAAAGAGAAAGTTTTTACTCCAAAAGCTTCTGTCCTATGCTAATCTGTAACGATTGATGTCATTAATAAAGCCTGACGCGTCACGAAATTGGTGACGTTTTGTTACACGTCGTATTCCGAGTTAATTTGACGTTTTTGTCACAATAATTTGGAGTTGAAAGACCGAGTACAATTTCATCTTATTTTCTAGCCTATCTTTAATTATAAATACGTTGGTATAATAAAAAAATGTCTTATTTCTTCTTAATGATTCGCGATACTCACGCGTGATGAGATAATTTATACAGCGTCCATTTATGCAGCGTGTGGAAGAGCTCGTGGCCTAGTCGAACCGAGTGATTGGAAACAATCACTTGGTTAAGCAACAACAGGCGTGGTCAGGTACGGGATGGGTGAGCGTGCCGTGACTACCGCTAGTGGCATTTTTCCGAGCGCTTCCGTCCTTCGCAAGGCACGTTAAGTCGTTGGTGCCGGCTGTCATATAATGGCAGTCGTCAAGCCATGTCAGAGGCCTTATGGGCGGCTTGATAACTTCTGACAGTAAGGCCCGCCACTGTCTTACAATCCTCCACCAACCCAGACTTGGCCCCATGGTGGAGTATGGCCTAACCTTCCTGCAATACAGGAAGAGACCCGTGCCCCAGCAGTTGGGACTTACTAGGGTTGATAACGTAACGTATACAGCGTCCAGTGGCATCTTTGCTGTAGTGCCTGGGATATGGCTTTTTAAATGGTGTAGGCTTGCCCAGCACCTACACCATCCTGACAACTTAGTCGGCCTAGCCCGCAGGAAAGACTAGTCAATACGTGCGGAGCCAACTAAGCCGTTGGTTTCCCCACAATGTTGTCCTTCGCCGTTAGCGTGTGGTATTACGACTACAAATTCGCAAATGTACGTAGCTTTAAAATTGAACAAAGTCATTGGTACATGCCCGCATTGGGGATCGAACCTGGGGCTCACAATTATATATATATATATATATATATATATAATCTAATCCACCTACTACTAATAATCTACCTAATAAATAATAATCTCGATTAGACCCGTTTAATAAATAACAACAAACGTATTGATAATTAATAGTCCGTCAAAGAATGGATGATACATAATGAGTCTCCTAAACTTGAAAATTGTATCACTGTAAGCCATTGTTAATTTCCAGGTCAGGACTGAGAAGGTTTCAGAAGTCCATGGTTGGCAAACAATACAAATCACTTATAGGGAGTTTGTTGTATTCAGAACTGAGATTTCCGCACTTAGCCCCAAAGTTGGGTCATTGTACGTAAAGTCTATTTATTCTTACTTGTCCAACTTAGTAAACAAGATTCTACCCTTAAACTGTGACTTTTTAGTCCAAAACTGCCATATTTCCATAAATAAACTAACTTGGAACACTCTTTTAGATAACACACTGCCCATTTTATAAACATAGTATAGTTCATGAATTTGCGAGAAAATGTCTAGTTTAGGCATCTAATCTCAATTTTAAGGTTAGAATCTTGTTTACTAAATTGGACAAGTAAGAATAAATGGACTGTAGCAAGCGATGTGGTATTTGAACATTTCCGACAAAGAAAAAGTTAACGAGTGCCTATTAAAACTTGATTGCGATGAAACTGAGGTGCTGCTGTTGATGAGATAAACTCACAATCACGCATATACACATTAACACATACGCACACACACATACACACACACAATCATTCACCTACGTAAACAAATACATCCACTTTTTCCTGTATATTTTTTACGTACCTAATATTAAGATAAGTCACTACATTACTTATATTTTAGTGATGGCCGTCCACTGTTATACAGATGATCTCTGACTCCCATAGTACAGATCGTTCTAGCCTGGGAGTTAGAAGACTCACCAACTTTGTTCCTTGTCAGCCATCTGTTCACTCCTACATTGTCTATTATATATTTAAGATAAGATAAGAATATTCTTTAAGCTATACTATTTTTATTTTTAATGCACTAACCCGTGCTAAGGGCAAATTTAAAAACCTATTTAGAGGCTAAAAATTTCACCCGGATTCGAACGAAATTGAGCTCAATTGGTAGAGCGCTGGCACGGATAGCCAGAGGTTGCGGGTTTGAATCCCGGCATGGGTGAAATTTTTAGGCTTTAAATAGGTTTTTAAATTCTTTAAGCTGTTTGTATGTGGCTATCATTATTTTTTTTTTATTAAATTTATTATTATTATTACTTGGATTTCCTCACGATCTGTTCCTTCACAGTTAGCAAGTAGTATAACATAAACACATAACATTTACACACAAGCACATACACACACACACACACACACACACACACACACACATAGCTTCTGGCCCCACATTAGGATACCTTGTTTAGTGGGAACCAGAAACAGCGACATCACAAACATGTAAGAACTGTTTTTGTCCCCAGCCGGGGTTCGAATCCGGGATGTCTCGCATGTTAGGCAGATGCGTTACGGCTGCGCCACAAAGGTCGTATTTTTACTATAATTTTACAAATGTTCTTAACGTTGAAAAAAAAGTCATTGGTGCATGTCGGCATTCGAACCCACTACCTCCCGTATAAGAAGCCGGTCTACCACTCCCTTAGCACGCTTTCATTACAGTTTTATTGGGCCTAGTCTCCACTGGTCCTAGTTTTAGGAGATTTTATCCCTACTAAGATTAGGTGGAACAACGCATATAAAGAGGCAAAATTCGGGGCAAAAATTATGCAGCGGAGACTAAAATGGAAGCCTTCTTTGCGGTCGAGCCGTCGCTTCATCGTTTACGAGCGTAATTCCTAATTCGCGAATTTATGCGCGGACACTTCTGTCTACCCGGAGATTCCGTCGAGGATGTGAGAAGACTGTTATTGTCGCACTAGGCACATTTCTTTTCATTAGAAGATCCAACAGTGTAAGGTGGAACGGAACGGAAAGAAAGGACGGAACGGAAAGAAAGGACAAAATGGAACGGAACGGAAAACAACGGAACGGATTGGATCGACGGAACGGAACGGAACGGAGGGGACGAAACGGAACGGAACGGAACGGAACGAAACGGAACGGAACGGAACGGAACGGTTTAGAATAAACTGTAGTAGAAACAATAATTAAAAATATATTAATCAATTTTATTTTAAAACCATTTATTAATTAAAAATAGAAAATAAAATGTCAATACAGTACCTGTTACCTTTCAGAAGATCCAATCAGCCTACCAATTAAAACAATGGTTTTAAATTGTGTTTCAATGTCAAAGGGTAACAGGTTAAACCTAAACAAAACTAACAAAACGACCTTAACCCTTCTCGCGTTTAGTGTACATACGTCTGTACACTAATCAGCCCGGCCGCGCGCAATCCCCCAAGCGCTTAGTGTACAGACGTATGTACACTATGCAACGCTCAGATTGGACTCTTTTTATCTATGCTCTGTGCATTCTCTATGGACAATATCTGTTGTTTTATTGGCCAATGGTTAGTAAGGATTACTTTCGCCAACCAATCAAATGACGTGACGTGGAAAAAAATTGAATTATCATCGAAACCACATGAGCTTGCTAGGTCAGACGCCATTTTGCGTTTTCGTCGTGAGTTGCTCCGCTCGCTAAAGTTTTATAAGTTATTTAGAGAAGGCAACGCTGCGTATTTGTTCATGTGTTATATATCAAATTACTGGGAAAAGTGTGTAGATTATGTTTCAAATAATAGTTTCGTTGTATTTGATGGAAAAGAAAGTGAAAAAAGCCTCGAACTTTTAGCCCGGATTGTGCCGCTTGTATGGGCGGTCAGTGTCATTTTACCTCTTCCTGGTAATTATTCATTTATAGCTTTATTTTGGTGAATTAGAGTATGAAAATTGTGTAAACAGTAATAGATAATATGCAGATCATATAATAAGTGTTAGTTCAGTGCTAGTGAATGAGTAATTAGTGAAAATAGTGAGACAAAGTTCAAAGTAGTGTCAAAATGGCGTGGATAGTGAAATTCATCTCGTCATTTGAATATCATGTAAGTTTATTGATAATTTTATTAGCATTACAAGTATAATAACCGGATAGGGCATTTTATGCAGATTGTAGTGATATATAACACTTATTGAATAATTACGTAGTACTTTCTCTAATTTGAGAAATGCGGAACTGTGTTCACAAAAAAGATGCAAAAAAATGGCGGTGCGAAATGACCCTGCACTATGCGGTACCTTTGAACTTTCTTTTTTCCGAGCGCGCGGGGCACTAGAAGGGTTAAAAAAAAAACTTAAATAATTGGATGTAAGGGCGCATCCCATTTAATTTCGGAGCTCAACCGAGGGACCGTGAAGTTTTAATTGTAAAACTTGAATCATTCGGCGACTTTGCACGTTTTATCTCATCGGTGCTAATTGCCAAGCCCTCACCCCCCTCCCCCCCTCTCTAGCCCGCCCTCGCCCCCTCCCCAGTGACGTTACTCGCTTTCAACTTGTTGAGAGGAATTATTATGAGAAATTTTTATTATTTATGTCACAAGGGTTTACGGGTGTAGCTTGACAATCATAATTATTACAAAATATTACATCAATGGATATGAATTTGAGTTTAAATTGTTTTTCTCAAAGGAACGGTCTGGGCGAGGAGTTTCAAGTGATGCATTCGGCATATTGTAGTGTCTTAATTACTATTTAAATAATAACAAAAAAAATATGATCATAACCTAGCTATGGTTGCCTGGAAGAAATTGCTTTTAGTAATAAGGCCGTCATTTGTACTGTATTTTTTATATAATTTCTGTGTACAATAAAGTATATTCTATATATCTGTCTCGTTCTAGTTACTTTTAGAAGTCATCATCATTATAATCATCAACCCTTTATGTCCCCACCGAGGGGCACAGGTATCTTACCTGAGGAAGGTATAGGCCATACTCCAACACGGGGGCCAATCCGGATTGGTGGAGGCTTGCAAGACTAGTGGCTGGTCTTATCACCAGAAGTTTTTCAAGCCGCCCTAAGGTCTGTGACTTGGCTTAACGACTGCCATCTATCGCCGGCAGCCGGCACCAACTGCTTAACGTGCTTAGCAAAGCACGAAACCGCTCGGAAAAACTAGCGTTAGTCATAGAAGGTTTACCCATCCATGCACTGATAGCCAACCATTCCATACCATTGTTTGGTAGAACAATGGACTCGCAAGCGAGAGACGCAGGTTCGATCCCCAGTGCAGGCATGTATCAATGACTTTGTTTTATTTAAAAGTTAAGTAGTTGCAATACCACACGCTAACCGTGAAGGAAAACATCGTGAGGAAACCCACGGCTTAGTTGGCTCCGCACGTATTGAGTAGTCTTTCCTGCGGGCTAGGCCGACTATCAGAATGGTGAAGGTGTTAGGCAAGCATACACCATCTAAAACCATGTCCCAGGTGCTACAGCAATCGAGTGGTCCCTTGACCCATCTAGTGTGAGTGAAGATGCCACTGGATGCTGTGTAAATCATCTCATTTGGTAGATGCAGAGGCCATGTACAGTCCTGACCGTGAAATAACCATAGATGTTTACGAGTACTCACCTTACAAGATCTTATGAGTGCAGTCAACAACTTACAATGCCAAAACATTAGTAATTAGGCCGGGCAGTAGATAGATATTAAAAACCTATTTAGAGGCCCAACTGAGCTAATGGGCCACTCACCGGCATCAGTGAAATTTCGAACCTCTTTACAATACTCTCTGTATTACGTAGGTACTGTGTTGCTTGCTGCCTGTACACAGAGTAAAGAGGTTCGAAATTTCACTGATGTCGGTGAGTCGCCCTTAGCTCAGTTGGGAGAGCGCTGTCCGAATCCCGGCATGGGTGGAATTTATAGCCTCTAAATAGGTTTTTGGGGGTGGGCAGCAGCGCCCACCCCCCGGTTCCACCGAACTGCGATCCCCAACCCGCATGCCCAGCGTGGGGATTATGGGCATTACCCACTATGATAGCACAACGTAGCGCTCTTTAGGGGAGGGATATGTCCAGCAGTGGACTAGTATAGCCTGACGATGATGAAGCAGATAGATAGATACAGAACACTTACTTGAGTAGACTACAAACAGCGTCAATAAAACTGCCATTACCGTGCTGAGACCACTCTATTGAACAACTATGCTTCCAGTCGTGTCCCCCAGCAATCGTACTAGAAACCCGAAACATCGACATTTACACAATGCTCGGTCTCAGAGTCAATCCAATCTTAATAGTTGGTGGCGCGCCAAGTGACCCCCCCGGGGGCGTGGGGGGAGGGCGTGGCCGGCCGTGGACAGATAGTGCCGAATTAAAATGTTGCACCGTGGCGCGGGCGGTGGCGCAAGGTGGGAGCTTTAAGCGGTTTGATTTTTATTATTATACTTAACTTTATTATACACGAAACGATTAAGAAGACATTATAAAAGAAAAAAAAATGGTCCATTTTATTTAATAAAATGGAGGCAGGCAGGCAGGCAGGCAGGCAGGCAGGCAGGCAGGCAGACGGACGCTCTACCAATTGAGCCAATGGGCGACTCACCATTGGCTCAATTGGAAGAGCGCTGGCATGGATAGCCAGAGGTTGCGGGTTCGAATCCCGGCATGGGTGAATTTTTTAGCCTCTAAATAGGTTTTTAAATTTGTCCTTAGCACGCATTAGTGCATTAAAAATAAAAATAGTATAATTTATTATTATTCTACACAAAGTAATAAAAAAGTATTTTTCAAATACTATTAACATTGCCTACCTGTGAAACAGACACCGGCATCGCAACGCCTGTGACTTGGGCGCGCTACGCACAGAAACTGTTGGACAAACAAAAAGTTTTCAAATGAAAATAGTTTGCGGCGGCCTCTTTCGCTGATTGGACGTCTCTTTCAGTCGGAGAGGGCTCGGAGGGCTCAAGGAAATGGCTCAGTCAATAGTGTCACGTCAATTGGACTTATCATTGATCTTATCTATCTCCCTCCAAAATGATGATGGCCGACCATTGCGCCCATGAACGAGTGCTGTTTTTGTATCTGGCCGCAACACTTAAATAAATAAATATTCATAGACTTAGGTCTTATCCTACTTTTGTAAGACATTTAACTAATGCTTTGATGTTTAAAATTATTATTGACAATCACGAAATCTTATTAGATATAGGTAGTACGTATAGGTGGCAACTGATGTATTTGATTTAAGATGACTTGAGAAAAGATGGTCAGAGTGATGGCTTTTTTCCCGCTGCCTTTCTACGGCCCGAAGGCAGCAGTTTACGTAACATAACATTTACATACAGGCACATACATTGCTTCTGGCCCCACACTAGGATACCCTTTGTCGTGGGAACCAGAAACAACGACATCACAAACATGTAAACATCCAAGATCTGGTTACACTATTTTTATTTTTAATGCACTAACCCGTGCTAAGGAACAAATTTAAAAACCTATTTAGAGGCTAAAAATTTCACCCATGCCGGGATTCGAACCCGCAACCTCTGGCTATCCGTACCAGCGCTCTACCAATTGAGCCAATGGGCGACTCACGGCATCAGTGAAATTTCGAACCTCTTTACAATATTCTCTGTATTACGTACAGGCAGCGACATCTGACTTAAGCAAATTGCATTACTTACAGCCCCGACTACCTACTTTGCAGTTAAACCTAACTGCAAAGTAGGTAGTCGGGGCTGTAAGTAATGCAATTTGCTTAGGTCAGATGTCGCTGCCTGTACGTAATACAGAGAATATTGTAAAGAGGTTCGAAATTTCACTGATGCCGTGAGTCGCCCATTGGCTCAATTGGTAGAGCGCTGGTACGGATAGCCAGAGGTTGCGGGTTCGAATCCCGGCATGGGTGAAATTTTTAGCCTCTAAATAGGTTTTTAAATCCAAGATCTGGGCTTTTTTTTTGTTCCCAGCCGGGATTCGAACCCGGAACCTCTACATTTAGTAAACTTAAGTGACTGCGGAGCCTAAATGAATAAAAGTTTGATATCAACCTATATAGTTCAAAAACAGTGTAAAGCTATGTAAAAGATTTCTTCTTTTTCTAAATAAATTTAATTTCAATTCACTTCAACCCTTGCATGTTAGATAGCTGGGGACAAAAAAAGACCAGGTCTTGGATGTTTACATGTTATTAAAACTGTTTTTATACGGAGTTACGCTCGTTTATTACATTTTTTACAATTTCCGGTCATCCGGGACCACGGCACCTGAAAAAGTGCCGAAACGTTGGAAAATTGTAAAAAATGTAATAAACGAGCATAAATCCGTATAAAAACAGTTTTAATTATGTCTACTGCTCGTGTTAACCTTAGAAAATACTGTTTACATGTTTGTGATGTCGTTGTTTCTGGTTCCCATGTCACAGGGTACCCTAGTGTGGGGCCAGAAGCAATGTATGTGCCTGTATGTAAAATGTTATGTATGTATGTAAATTGTGCTAAGTTTATTTTGACATGCCTGCATAATATTAGTGTAAATTGTTATGTTATTTCATAAGCACACCTTTTGCATGAGTACGCGTTTACAAGGAAATCTCGGTCCCCACAGCGGCCATATTGGCTCAGACAGTTTCCAGCCTTTTTTTTTTTTTTTTTTCACCCAGGAGAAACCCCAATTACGGGTACCACCGGCTCGGGGGAGCACAGTGGTTATGTCGGACTCCCCGCCCTGAAAAGGGCGGTATACCGACTAAAACTCCTGGGGTGTTCCTCCGCACCGCAAAGGACGGGGCCACGGGAACGCTTGCGCACACTTCCGCGACCCCGTCTGCGGGTGCCCTTGCGGGCACTCCTCCGGGGGGATGGCTTTGTCCCCCCTACTCCGCTGAAGGCACTCCGGAACACGCAGAGCGCCTTCCAGCACGGGACCTCTTAGTCGAGCGGGGGGCCCCCCGACCCCCCGCCCGAAGGCCCCCGTTATGGCGGCAGACGGTCGGCATACGCCCGCCGTCTGCGCCCGGTTCTCCGACGGCGGAGAGGGAGCGCAAGGGGATCATCCTCTCGCGCCCTCTCCGCCGCCTCCTTCCTCGCCATGACGGCCTCGCAGAACGCGAGGACCGCCCCCCAGGCCTCCTCGCTGCCGACCATCGCACTGACGATCGCCGGCAGCGAGAGGTCCGCCCCAATAGCCGCGGCCAGCTCGGCACGCGGCTCCGCCCATGCGGGGCACACGGCGCGCGTGTGCTGCGCCGTGTCCTCCGCCGCTTCGCAGTGGTGGCACGCCGTCGACGGCTCCCGACCCGCTATCCGGCACAGGTACACACCAAAGCATCCATGCCCGGTGAGGACCTGCGCCAGACGGTAGGTCAGGGCGCCGTGCCTGCGGTCGGCCCAGTCCCGAAGGACGGGCCGAACGGCGGCCACCACCTCGAGGCCGGCGGTAGGTCGCGCCAACCTCTCCTCCCACTCCCGGAACAGACCGTCACGGGCTCCCTCTCTCCACCGCACGATCTGCTCCGGAAGAGGCATCCCGCCGTTGGCGCGAACCTCCGCGCCGCGCCAGTAGACCTCCGCAAGTACCTCGGCTTCGAGGTCCCACGGAGGGCTACCGGCCAGCACCGTCGCCGCCTCGTACGAGGTGGTGCGGTACGCTCGAGCCAGCCGGGTCGCCATGACCCGCTGCGGACGCCGCAGCAGGGTCCGGTTCGCGGACCCTAGGGCGTCCACCCATATTGGCACTCCGTAGAGCGCCATAGAGCGCACCACACCATCGTACAGGCGGCGACAGCTCCCTCCAGGCCCCCCGATATTGGGGAGCAGCCCCGAGAGCGCTCCGGCCGAGGCCACCAGCCTGGTGGCCAAGCGCCGGAAGTGCTCCGTGAACCTCCATCGGCCGTCGAGCACGATGCCCAAATAGCGCATGTGCGGTGCGACGGCGATACAAAATTTTGATATTTTTAAGTTGGCCCCCGTGGTGGAGTATGGCCTAAACTTCCTGCGATGCAGGAAGAGACCCGTGCCCCAGCAGTGGGGACTAACAAGAGTTGAAATCGAATCCGGTAAAAAATCTCCGCCGCACCGACGACGCCCACGTGGCACACAATTACAATGTGACGTGTTTTCTATTGCTGAAAAGCAGTCTATCTTCTACAGAGCGGGTATATTATGTGAAACTGAAATCCACACACAAGATAAGCCTGTATAAATAAACAAATAAATAAATACTCATGGACATATTACACAGATCTTGTTATCGCCATACTAAGTACAACTAATTGACGTGTGTTACAGGTGCTAACTCGACGACAGATTTAATACAATAAATACTTGCATAGATAACATCCAAGACCCGAGACAAACTAGAAAAGTTCGTTACCTAGTTTAACCCGGCCGGGGATCGAACCCGGGACCTTCGGTTTTACAATCAGCGCGCCAAACCGCTGCACCGGTGAGGCCGTTGATTGTCGGCTGATGGCGGGAGATGAAATTGATTTTAACGTTTGTGCTATGAGTATCTCATACAAGAGTTGAGTTTTCTTCTCAAATTTCGATGTCACAGACACCGTCGTGCACCCAGCAAGTTCCCACCCATACCGGAAAAGAAAACGCTGCACAAATACGGGCACTGATTAGTTCAAACATACTTCTGTCTATGGCTCAAACAGGCCCGCATGCTCTGACGAGGCCCGGGCACATCAAACGTAGAAACGTTTTTGGGAGTACCCTAAAAAGTATTAATTTACGGGCAGAAGACGCTGTAAGAAAATGCAGGGATTCAATTCGTAAAATTTAGCAGCTTTTGATCATCTACGTGGAGATGATGTGGAGTTTGGGTTTTGTTTTAGGTACCTGGTATATCGTAGGTAACTACGCAAATATTGGACGAGGTATGTTTGGAATTGCCGGCTTAATTGGCGACCTTGCCTGGGTATTAATGTTAAAACGAGTGTGTACTGAGATAACCAAGTAATATAGGAGTAAACTCACGCCTGTATCCTAGATAGTCACAGATAAAACGATTTTGGGAGACAGAAAAGGAGACACGGAAAGATACTTAAGATAAAAATGGACTTTATTGTACACCAAAATAAAAAACATAAAACATTTTAAAAGTGCCGAAACGTCGGAAAATTGTATAAACGAGTAAAAACCGTGTAAAAACACTTTTTATTAAAAAAAACATTTACAAAGTTACACAGTGCAATTGGTGGCATTTTTGTCTAATTTTATTGTGTGGCATTTTTAAATGAAATGAAGAGGTTTTATTCAAAGTAACGCAGAAACATTACAATTGAAACTAGGTGTCCATTTCAAAATCTAGATGATTTTGGAGAAAAAATGGACAAAAAAACCCAAACTGAGTCTTTTCAAAGTCCTTTATTAACAGAGTTTACACAATAAAATTTTGACAAAACTCATGCATTTTACAAAAAAAAATCATTCTAAAGGAAGGCCAAGGAGACGAGATACAGAATGTAAACAAAAGGACCGTTATTGAGTTACATAGCGATAGTGAGCGATTATTATCTCTGTCCTAGTCACACGTATGCGGTAATGGCGTCATTTGATCGACGACAGCTGTCGTTGCGTATTTCGTGGTACAGGAAAACTTTCAGTACGGCAGTTGTCAACATTTGGTGCCATCCGCCATTTTGTGAACTATAATAGTTCATTCCTGTTTAGATTGCGTTCGAAGTGATACAAAGACAATTTTTACTGACAACATGATTGACAATACTATGGATAGTTTCGTCATAAATACGGCTGATTCGTACTCTTCCGGTGAATCATGTTTGACTAATACAGACGACAGCGATTAGAATAGGGAATCCGAAATTTGTATAACCATAATTTATTCAAATAAAAATGTTTTGAACCCCTGAAACTTTGTTAACATTATTATACTATTTTTATTTTTAATGCACTAACCCGTGCCAAGGCTAGGTGCTAAGTGCTGAATAGGTTTTTTTTAATATTTGTTTACATTCTTTATCTCGTCTCATTGGCCTTCCTTTAGACGTCATTGTCATCTAAATAATCCTTAATATTGTAGCCTTTTTGCACAAAGTGTGCCTGAGACACCTTTCCTCGACGGCTCACAGCCGTTCCGTTATCCGTATACACTTTTCACAATAATTCTTATCGTGATGTTCGGAAGTTACCCGGCAACATCGAGTGGATTCCAGCTCGGTGCACAGCGCCCCCTGTTGGCTATCGCACGCGACCCAGTGAACTCGCGAATATGCGTGCGTTACAACTGAATTAATTCCCGCAATTCCCATTTGAGTGTGAAGATTGCCGATTGTTGTAATGGAATTATCATTACTCAGATAAATTAGGTACAGTTTCTCAGGCCTCATTAAAATTTAAAAGCAATCACGGGCTTGTCTGTAATGCTTAAATTAGTGATTTTGTTATATTGTGCCGCTAAACTGCTAATATTGTACGCGTGGAGGTAACAAGTTTAAATGTTGTATAGAATCAGGCGTTACTTTGCGGAAATCCATAATAGCATTAAAAAGTTAAAATTACTTTGCTAAATTCCGCTAACAAAATCCCACAAGCACCATGCGGTTAGCTAATGCACCGCCGTCCCTCCCACTTTTTCAAGCAGAAGCAAGACACCAAGGCATCCTCAGGCTCCCAAATGCACTTGCATTTGGGAGCCTGAGGATGCCTCGGGTCAGAGGCGAAACGCGTCGCGTGTTTTCTCACACAAGTATTGGTGTTGGTGGTGGTGTGTTCGTGTCTTTCTTCTGCTTGAAAAAGTGGGAGGGAGGGCGGTGCATTAGCTAACTGCATGGTGCTTGTGGGATTTTTTGGCGGAATTTAGCAAAGCAATTTTAACTTTTTAATGCTAACAAATTAAAATTAAAATCTAAAGTTACATGAATTCTATCATATTAGATTGATAAAAACCCTTGTATATCCCCGCTGCTGGGGCTCGGGTCTCTTTCTGCATCGCAGGAAGATTACGCCATATTCCACCAGGTGGGTCAAGTCCGGTTTGGTGGAGGATTGTAAGACAGTGGCGGGCCTTACCGTCAGAACTTATCAAGCCGCTCATGGGGCCTCTGACATGGCTTAACGACTGCCATTATATGAGAGCCGGCACCAACGGCTTGGCGTGCCTTCTTCTTCAGGCTATATTAGTCCACTGCTGGACATAGCCCTCCCCTAATGAGCACCATAGCGCAAGGTTGTGCCATCATTGGGGGGTAATGCCTATAATCCCCATGCTGAGCATGCGGGTTGGGGATCGCAGTTTGGTGAAATTGTACTGCAGGGGGCGCTGCTGCCCACCCCCCGCTGAATAGAAAACCCCGATATTATAGGCAAACTTTTGGTGCCTTCAATCACCCTTTCTATGATTTAAGGCGTAAATATTATGCCATTATCCCTCCGCTCAAACAGAGCAATCCATCTCCGGAGTGGAATATAAAACGCGCATTAACGCGCCAATAGCGTTACAGCCCTATACCGGTATAAGCTCGCAATAACGTTATAATGGCGGAACGATTGATGATTAACTGCGACGGATCGTTCATCATCATTCGACAATATACACTGGGGGTGCCCCTTCGGGGTGCGAGCAACGATTTGAGGTGGAGTAATCATTAATTATCATCATTTTGCTGTATGGTGTCGGCCTAGAGAATAGCACCAACCCGAATTCTTCCCGCGGGTGTCGTAAAAGGCGACTAAGGGACATAAAAAGGGGGTTGGGCAGCAGCGCCCCCTACAAATCCACCAAACTGCGATCCCCAACACGCATGCCTAGCCTGGGGATTATGGGCATTACCCCCCCAAATGATGGCACAACCTAGTGCTATGGTGCTCATTAGGGGAGGGCTATGTCCAGCAGTGGACTAATATAGCCTGAAGAAGGAGAAGAATTATCTATTTCCTTTTTTACCCGACTGTGGCGGACTCCACAAAGGATAGTCTGTTTGGCTCGTATGTATGTAAGTTTTTCCGCTTCTCTGTTCCCTAATAACTTCTTAACCAATGATCAGCTTATTATCATCGCCTCCTCGTGGCCTAACTGGAAGAAAATACTATGTAGTATTAAGCTCGCCTAGGTACAAATATATTTTAGTGCACTAAAAAAATTTCATTCATTAATTATTACAAATAAGTTACAAATAAGAAAAGGAAAATATGGGAGTTTCCAGAACATTTCCGGAGAAATTTCCAGAAAAACTATGCAATTTTCTTAGTAGGTACCAAAATCGTTAAGCTAATCTCCTACATAAAACAACATTTGCCAGGAATTGTCACTATATGTGTATAAAACTGTACAATTTACTGCACTGGAAATCGAAATTGGGTCTTTTTATCAGAATACTTAAATAAACTACACTTCTGGCGTTTAAAAACAACAAAGTACGAGCATCGCTAGTCACTAACTGATATTCGATGGATATCAAACCTTGTATGTCCCCACTGCTGGTGGAAGCGCTCGTGGCCTAACCTAACCGAGAGATTGGAATCAATCACTTGAGTTAACCAACAACAGGCGCGGTAAGGTGCAAGATGGGTGACCGTCCCGTGACTACAGTTAGTGGCATTTTTCCGAGCGCTTCTGTACTTCGCAAGGCACGTTAAGCCATTGGTGCCGGCTGTCATGTAATTGCAGTCGTTAAGCCATGTCAGAGGCCTCATGGGCAGCTTGATAACTTCTGACAGTAAGGCCCGCCACTGTCTTACAATCCTCCATCAACCCGGACTCGGCGCCCGTGGCGAAGTACAGGCTTAAATTCCTGCGATGCAGGAAGAGACCCTTGCCCCAGCAGTGGGCACATACAGGGGTTGATATGGATGTACCCACTGCCGGGGCACAGGTCTCGGGTCACTAAATGATACTACCTATATAAATTTTATTATTTTTTCCCAAAATTTTCTTTGTCGTAGCTTACTCCATCCCAGTCGTAGCTCCCCACTTCCTGCATTAAGACACAGCAAGCGCGAGTCACGGCACAAATGAGTCGGCGGATGTTACCGCGCTCCCGCCGAGCCTTTATGAGCCGAGGTGGCGTGGATCAGCTCACGGTTCGAGGATTACTCCACAATCGTTACTCTGTATTAGAAAGGGGGAAGAAGGAAGTGATGCAAATTACTTCAGCCAGATGTCGCTGCCTGTACGTAATACTGAGAATATTGTAAAGAGGTTCGAAATTTCACTGGTGCCGGTGAGTCGCCCATAAGCTCAGTTGGAAAGAGCGCTGGCACGGATAGCCAGAGGTTGCGGGTTCGAATCCCGGCATGGGTGGAATTTTTAGCCTCTAAATCAAGTAAGTCATCTACTTTATTTATACATATTTTGATTTTTAAGTAAAATAATAAATTTTCCTATAACTATATACAGCATTAGTATTAAAAAGATTTACATACCTATTTACAAAAAAAGAGAAAGGTTTAAATAAAAAAGTCTACACCGCTGCCGATGGGGAGAGTTCCCAAGACACAGGCAGCATTCCCTCTCTGAATGGCCAGGCTGATGCGCTGGCCGAGGTAGCTACCAGCTCTTGGGTCGCCCGATGAGTCGACGAGGCGCGTCGCTATTTCTTTTTGAAATTTACGCGCCTCGGGCCCCCACGGACCCATCGTCTCGACCCCAAACGGCGCAAATAGGTAACCATCCCCAAGGACAGAGTATTTGCGCCGCTTGAGACCTTCGGCCGTAGTCGCCGCCGCGCCCGCGGCCCTGCTGGTGTGGGTGACATGGGAAGACGCCAGTGTGTCCACGCAGGTCGCATCCTCCCGCTCTGCCACGGCTCTAGAGACATACCGTCGGGTCTCTTTCCATCGTCCCGTGCTATACCGTTAGGCTCAAGGATGGCCGGCACGGCGACGCTGGAAAGAGCCCTCCGGATTATGTCGTTTAGGGACGCGTGACGCGACAGTCGGCCAACGCTGCGTTGGCAGGATAGGCCATGGTGTCCCAACTCATCGACGCGGTCTCCGCAAAGGCAGCGGTGGGGCTGAACGAGTTTGCAGCCCAATCGCAGACCGACGGCGGTTGTAAAAGTCACATTATCCATCAGCGTGCCTACATTCGCTGATGGGAGTGCCTGCAGCCACAGTCCAGACTCGTTTGCTGCTGTTGCTAGCAGACGAGCTCTCTCCGCAGGGCCGCTGCTTGTCTCCAGCAGTCTTGATTGAACAGCCCTGCAGAGCGGCTCGTCCCACTGTCTTTGCACTGCGGGATTTAGGGGAAGGTCCTCATTCAGGCAGGCCACTATCCAGGCCCTCCTAGCCTGCTCACAGCACGACACCTCAATGTCACCGATAGAGGCGAGTATAATTTGTTTATACAAGGAGTTCGTGCCGTGAGCTGAGGATAAGAAAGCTGGAAGTGAAACACTTGATACTTTCCTGATGCCAATCCCACCAAACCTTATTGGCAAGGTGGCCTGGCACCAGGATTTCTCATTAAGCGGACAATTTAGAATTTTGGTTAAGGTTGAGTGGACTAGATCATCTATTGGTGTGAGTAAGGATTGAAATTTCCAGACAGGTGTGCATCTTAGAATGTATGTGAATTTTGGCACAAATAAACAAAATCGTATGATGGTATATGCCATGTGGGATTTGATTTTGCTCAAATGAAATGATGTCTCCTCGAACTTGGCCACCTGGTCTCTGACGTATGGTTCTATTCCCTCGCTGAGTACTGGGGCCCCTAGGAGGCGGAATGAACTCTTGTCTAAAATTTTAATATTTGGGACTAACGTGTTGAATTTGTTTTCGATTTTTAATTCCGTTACCTAATGTGTCTTTAATATAAATTTCACATTTACCAAAGTTTAATTCTAGTCCTAAACGTTTGAAATTTTGTATCAAGAATGACAGGTCATTTAAGACTGTTTGTCGGTCGCCTCCCAGGGTACCATCGTCTAGGTACCAGATGTTCAAACTCGAGGAAAGGGCAGTTATTATGGAGTGAATGGCGAGGCTAAATATGGCCGGCCCGAGTGGGTCTCCCTGTTGACAGCCCACTGATGAGTGAAGAAGGTGCTCTCTATAGAGTAATTTTGAGGGTGTACTATAGCACTGCCAAATATAACCGTACATTTCCGGTATTACCTCCTTCACCTGCGTCAGGATGGCACCTCTGTCAACAGAGTTAAAAGCATTTTTCACGTCGACCTTAACAACGACCTCACCGCCATCATCCTCGAGGTATGTCCTCATCGCATGTACTGCCGCTTCGCAGCCCCCTCTACTTCCGAAACCTAATTGAAACGGTTGAAACTTACTGGACAGCGAGGGTAGGATGTGTCGGCAGCACAGTTTGGATGCCAATCTCCGTATGCTTGATCCTACGGCTATGGGTCTAATACCTCCATCTTTTTTTAGGAGAGCGCAGAGATTGGCTCCATATAGGATGTCTGTGAATTCGGGACATACCCTCCCGGCCAACATCAGGTTAATCAAGGCCGTAAGTTCCTTCAAGAGGGTCTCACCGGCCTCACCGGCTGAGCTGCAAAGAAGGTCTTTTAAATGTTGTGGGCTTAGACCATCAGGACCGCTCGCCTCTAAATAGGTTTTTAAATGTTTAAAAATGATTTTACTCGTTTTTTTTACATTTTTCCGACGTTTTGGCACTTTTTTTATTTTGGTCTCCTTTTTTCCGTGTCTCCTTTTCTGTCTCCCAAAATCGTTTTACCTGTGACTATCTGGGATACAGGCGTGAGTTTACTCCTATACTACTTGGTTATCTCAGTACACACTCGGTATAACATTAATAAAAAAAGGGGAAGATAAAAAGGACGCGGAACCGGCGTGCGTGCATGCAACAACTTATGAACGTTGATGAAGCGAAGGTGATCTGTCAGGATCGTGGCAAGTGGCCGTCCCTGATCTCTGCCTACCCCTCAGGGATACAGGCATGAGATTATGTATGTATGTATGTATGTATGTATGTATGTATGTATGTATGTATGTATGTATGTATGTATGTATGTATGTATGTATGTATGTATGTATGTATGTATGTATGTATGTATGTATGTATGTATGTATGTATGTATGTATGTATTTATGTATGTATGTATGTATGTATGTATGTATGTATGTATGTATGTATGTATGTATGTATGTATGTATGTATGTATGTATGTATGTATGTATGTATGTATGTATGTATGTATGTATGTATGTATGTATGTATGTATGTGTGTAACTTATCGCCATAAGACCTCTGTAATATATAATTGCCACACTAGCAGCCACATTAGGGTAGACTCAGAAAATATTGAAACATAGAATATTTTCGAGGCTTAATCGCGTAGTAATTTATTGCTATTTTACCTCGACGTTTCGACGATGTTACAGTCATCGTGGTCACGAGAAGACTGATGGCTGGCACCCGTTCGCATCTTCGGCTGATGAGGTTTCAGACTACCCTCAATCTGCTATCACAAAGCACTATTAGGGTTGCGACACACTACACTGACAATGTCGGACGATAAGCCATGCGACTTTTTTCCACTCGAACACATCTTGATGACCGGATCCCACGTTTGCGACAATTTGAAACCACATTCCCGATTAAAGTTTTTGTGTTTCTTAATTTCAACCGCTTCAAGCACAATTCGGCTATAATAATGGCGATCGTTGGAAAGCACCGATGGTTTGTGCAATTCTATCCAGGTAATATAGAAATAAATTTACGCGATTAAGCTCCGAAAATATTCAAACTATGTGTACAAGTCGCGAAAGTTTAAAATATTGAAACATTTTCTCACGAATCTAGCTTTTAGCAGTCAAAGCGTTTTCCCGATCACAAGTAGGCTCTAATTAACATTTCGCAGCTGAATCAATAATTGCTGATTCAATGGGAGAATCGAAAGTAGGTAATCAGTCGTTATAGCGTTTTGTCTACTCGTAAACTACACGCGTAAGTAGGCCGGGAGCCGTAGAATATCAGCACAGAAGCTTCTCCCAAACTTTCAGCACGTGCTGAGTCGGAGGCCATTTACATTTGACACATCTACGAAGCGTAATAGGACGCCATGTGACCAGGTGGAGAGACGAATTCCTTTAAACGGCAGTGACAGGAAAAGAAGAGCTGAAGATCGGGCTCAGTGGCGTGTCTTGGGAGACGCCTATGTCCAGGAGTGGCCTGACATTGGTTGATTGTGGTGATCATGATGACGCTTAGCTTGTCGCTTTCCTCATCAGTATGGGTACTTACATTACCATACTATAAAGATAACACTATTTTTATTTTTAATGCACTAACCCGTGCTAAGGACAATTTTAAAAACCTATTTAGAGGCTAAAAATTTCACCCATTCCGGGATTCGAACCCGCGACCTCTGGCTATCCGTGCCAGCGCTCTATCCAACTGAGCTAATGGGCGACTCACCGGCATCAGTGAAATTTCGAACCTCTTTACACTATTCTCTGTATAACGTACAGGCAGCGACATCTGGCTGAAGTAGATTGCATCACTTACAGCCCCGAGTACCTACTTTAAATAGGTTTTAAAATTATCCTTAGCACGGGTTGGTGCATTAAAATTAAAAATAGTGTAATCATGTGGGTATAGCGATATCATTCCGATGTTATAATCTAACTGCAAAGTAGATAGTCGGGGCTGTAAGTGAAGCAATCTACTTCAGCCAGATGTCGCTGCCTGTACGTAATACGTACGTAGAATAGTGTAAAGATGTTCGAAATTTCACTGATGCCGGAGAGTCGCACATTAGCTCACTTGGATAGAGCGCTGGCACGGATAGCCAGAGGTCGCGGGTTCGAATCCCAGCATGGGTGGAATTTTTAGCCTTAAAATAGGTTTTTAATACTATAAAGATAGCGAACTGTATTTGTTAAACATGAGTGTGTGTAAAAGATATCTGCGGATATTTCGCCTAACATGTTTTGTCCGATAATTAATCTCATTAAGTAGATGCAAAGGCAAAAATTTATTTTATATCTCTTATCACCTTTACTTATCAAATTTTAAACTTTAGATGAAAACGTATTAAATCACATTCAAACAACGTTAGCACTTGACTTAGTTCTAACCAGGATGACGCTGTCACCCATCAAAGTTTTCTGATCCCAACAGCAATCGAAGTCACACCTTCTGGAAATCATTTTTATCAAAAGAGTTACCGCTAGACCTACCAAGCCTACACCATCTCAAACAATGTTCCAGGCACTGCAGCGCTCGAGTGGTCCCTTCACCCATCTAATATGCGTGAAAATACCACTGGACGCTGTATAAATCATCTCAGTGCGTAGATGCAGTGACCAATGTTTCCGATAGAGCAACGAGGTAATGTAAGTTTTGGTGACGGGCTCGATGCAACGAGACCTAGCTTCTCGACAAAAGAACTATAGCTTTGTCTAACTGACTGAAGACTCCGATAATCAATTAGTGTAAAATCTGCCGAGGCTATTGCTTCTAATGGTCTCGATATCTAAATCAAGCTGAGCTTTGCGAAAATATCGTTGCCAATTAGAGCCTTAATCGAAACACAAGTTCACTCAGAAGCTAAATTAACTAATTATAAACTGCTGTGACTAGAGATTTGATTATATAAGATTATATTAAGTACTGCAGGTAGATGCTGGATGCGGCAAGTTAAAGACAGGGTGCTATGGCGCTCATTAAGAGAGGGCTATGTCCAGCAGTGGACTAATATAGCCTGACGAAGAAGATGTAAGTTTACTGATCGAACTTTTTCGCCCCAACGGCCATCAGTATGTATGATGGCCGTTGGGGCGAAAAAGTTCTGATCTGCCGACCGCGAACCGGAAGACGTAGTGTGGGCAGACCTTCCACCAGATAGTCTGACGACCTGGTTACAGTGGCGTAGAGGCCTATACCCTGCAGTGGGCGTGAAATGGCTGATGATGATGAGGCGAATTCTGTGGCGTAGCGGTAGCGCATCTGCCTACCATGCAAGAGGTTCCGGGTTCGAATCCCGGCTGGGGACAAAAAAAAAGCCCAGGTCTTGGATGTTTACATGTTTGTGACGTCGTTGTTTCGGGTTCCCATAACACAGGGCATCCTAGTGTGGGGCCAGAAGCAATGTATGTGCTTGTTTGTAAATGTAATGTAATGTTAAAAAAAAAATAAGTTTAAAAAATTCTCAACCAAAAAAGATTGCTCACAATCGTCGTCGTCGTCAGGCTATATAATACTAGTCCACTGCTGGACATAGCCCTCTCCTAAAGAGCGCCACGTTGTGCTATCATAGGGGGTAATGCCCATAATCCCAACGCTGGGCGTGCGGGTTGGGGATCGCAGTTCGGTGGAATTGTACTGCAGGGGGCGCTGCTGTCCACCCCCCGGTTTCTGTCCCTTAGTCGCCTTTTACGACACCCGCGGGAAGAATTGGGTTGGTGCTATTCTCTAGGCCGACACCACACAGCAATTATTACACTCACACTTTTTAACAATTATTATTATAGATTCGGTGGAGTAACGTACCTAAGTCCTAGACGCACAATTTTCAGGCAGTGAAATAAAACATACATACATAACCTCATGCCTGTATCCCGCAATCTTTTCAGATCACATTCACTTCAACCATGTGCGCCACGCACGCCGGTTTTAGGTAATTTTTGTTTAACCCTGTTATAAAATAACTTTATGTAATTATCCTTACAACATTAACGCGTGAAACAATTTTTTCTTTTCAAAAAGTAATCTAAATGCTATTTGTACGAGCGGTGGTAGCGGAGCTGTGTAGAACGCCGGCTTCTCAAACGGGAGGTCGTGGGTTCGAACCCCGGCATGTACCAATGACTTTGTTTTCTAAGTTATGTACATTTGTGAAATTATAGTAGCAATACTACTCGCTGACGGTGAAGGAAAACATCGTAAGGAAACCCTAGTGTCTGAGGTGTTAGTGTACCTCAGCGCTCGCTACGTACAATGGCCCAACTATGAGGCTAAGGTCCGATTTCACCATACTCTGTTAGTCAGTTAACATCTATGTTAAGTCATCTAACGGACTGTCAAGGCTAGTGAATGTCCTACCACGCCAAAACGGCTGTTAAATGTTCTTAATCAGTTGTTAAATTTAACAGCTGGTCTAGAGTTCCGTTAAAAAGGTTAACAGACGATTAGTGCACCCAGCCTCCGACAAAACACATCTGTTCGCACAAATTTCTCCAACCTTCGTTCTTGATGTTGGTAGTCGTCGCATCTGTCCTTTTGTTCTCTACTACGTCTTTATATTTATTTACGAGATGTTCTAAAATTTCCTTCTCGTTTGTAGAAAAATTTGGAAAGCGTGTTTTCTTTGACATAATTAATAGCACGACTTACGGCAACTATGACAAGAAGCAAGAACCAACTAACACGCGAAAAATAACCTCAAATGTGAAAATATTTGACGTATGAACCAGCAAAACGAAATCTTGTCCGACTTTCACCAAATTCAACACTAACAACAGCATTTTAAATCGGTCGCATGTGCAGCATGAGTGAATGGCTGGAGAGTCATTCACTTAACGTTCCGTTTACGAACGGCCTGTTACTTTTTTGCTATAGGACAGAAATAAATAACAGGGATGTTAACGTCCTTGTTAACTTCAATCATTCGTTAGCTAATGCCTCTGTTAGGGTGAGACAAACAGAGTATGGTGAAATCGGACCTAAGTGTGGAAATCTCAGGTCTGACTAATTAACTAAACTAATGCTATTTGTACTTGTTTTATAGAACAGTAATATGACAATTTGACAAATTTGTGGGCGAAACGTAACACCTAGTAGGTGCCGCCATCGCAATCTGGGCGGCCCCGAAGACGGTGGTTTTCTTAAACCTTGAAATGCTGTATATCCTTTACAAATAATGAGAACTGGAACGACTTCAGGTGTTGTTTCATTTGTAGATTAGTAGTATAATATAACAGAAAAACTGGATAGAAACGGATAAGCAGGTAAAATAGTCAAATCTGGTCGAAGGGTAAAGTAGTAATGATGAAAATGAGGGACATTTCGAAATGTGTGACATAATTTAAATATTTGAAAATGATATATAGGAAAAGAAACAAAAATGGTATAAAAAGGTTTGCACCCTTACAACCTGAAGAAACTGAGGGCAGGTTTCTAAATTAAGAATAACAATAAACACACATATACACACACAAACACACACACACTGAGTCACTTAATCTTTTATAATTGTAACTAAAAGCTAAGACACCTATGTAAATCTATATTTAGAGCGTTAGTACCCACGACACAGGTTATGCCTAGTGTGGGTGCTACTGTATATTGTAATGTAAATTGTCTTCTGTTCAATAAAGTTTTTTTTTTTTAATTTCACTAAGTAAATACTTAAGTAACATTCTGTCACGCTCTTTGCTGAGAAATTAGAAGAGACGGCACTACAGGTCAAAACCTGAACGATAGTGTACTTAAGTAAAGGAAGGCCAATGAAACGAGATAAAGAATGGAAACAAAGTTTCAAAGGTTCAAAACATTTTTATTTGAATAAATTATGGTTATACAAATTTCGGATTCCCTAATCTAATCGATGTCGTCTGTATTAGTCAAACATGATTCACCGGAAGAGTACGAATCAGCCGTATTTATGACAAAACTATCCATAGTATTATCCATCATGTTGTCAATATGGCTAAAAAAAATTTCCTCGTATCACTTCGAACGCAATTTAAACAGGAATGAAATGGCGGATGACACCAAATGTTGACAACTGCCGTACTGAACGTTTTCCTGTACCACGAAATACGCAACGACAGCTGTCGTCGATCAAATGACGCCATTACTGCATACGTGTGACAAGGACAGAGATAATAATCGCTCACTATCGCTATGTAACTCAGAAACGGTCCGTTTGTTTACATTCTTTATCTCGTCTCATTGGCCTTCCAGTATTTACTTAGTGAAATGACCAACTTCGGTACCGGCAACTATGAGATAAATGAGATCAAAACTGAAACATGTCGCTTCTGAGGCAACCACAGTGGACCCTTGTCGATCAATTAAAATTGAACGTCATCCCTGATACTACTTACGTTTTAATTGAATCAGGATAATATAAATAGAAATAGTTTATTTCGTAAATCCATTTCCAAAATAATATCTTTAATGATTGTAGACTTTTAGTCCGGATCTACTTACGGGTGTTGTTGTATCGGAAGAGTCCGACCAGGTTTCGCTCCGATTCGCAGAGCTTAATCATGGTGAGCAGAGACGGAGCTCGCATCGTCGGTTGCTCGTCTCACACTTTAATGATGTTTTAAAAAACCTATTAAGAGGCGAATTCCACCCATGCCGGGATTCGAACCCGCGACCTCTGGCTATCCGTGCTAGCGCTCTTTCCAACTGAGCCAATGGGTGACTCACCGGCATCAGTGAAATTTCGAACCTCTTTACAATATTATCTGTATTACGTACAGGCAGCGACATCTGGCTGTCAGTGAGTCATTACTTCGAAGGATCAGCACCTCGAGGTTACTACCTTGAAGGCATTCTACCTCGACGGGTCGTTGCCTCGACGGTACACTTCATCAATGACCTGTTGCCTCGAAAGATAATCAAAACCAAAATAAATTTAAATGATGACCTCAAAGTGTTTTAGAGACCAAAACGTCCATTCTCCTATGGTCCTAAATTCGAAATGAAATTGGGCATTTTAGTCCATAAATAAACGAAAACAATAAGTGACTGGCAGTCTCAAGTACCTATAGAATATGAACTCTTGGTACTCGGCTAGGTCTTTATTATACTATTTTTATTTTTAATGCACTAACCCGTGCTAAGGAACAAATTTAAAAACCTATTTAGAGGCAAAAATTTCACCCATGCCGGGATTCGAGCCCGCAACCTCTGGCTATCCGTGCCAGCGCTCTACCAATTGAGCCAATGGGCGACTCACGGCATCAGTGAAATTTCGAACCTCTTTACACTATTCTCTGTATTAGGTTCTGTAAAGAGGTTCGAAATTCCACTGATGCCGTGAGTCGCCCATTGGCTCAATTGGTAGAGCGCTGGCACGGATAGCCAGAGGTTGCGGGTTCGAATCCCGGCATGGTTGAAAATTTTTAGCCTCTAAATAGGTTTTTAAATAGGTCTTTATTACGATTTGTGATGTTTACTTTTTCAATAACTGCTTTAAAAAGCACATTTTACTTACCTACTTTTACTTTCACCGGTGGTTCTAGATAGCTTCCCGTAGCCTCTTAAGTACGAAAACCGCCAGTGCTCGCAGTCATTGCGAAAACCTGAAAAAAACAGTGAAAAGTGAACAAAAAGCCGGTTACACGGTATCCTCTAAAACAACCGGCCCTAACGAACTTTGCTCAAGCTCTAAATTGAACTCGCAAACCAGTGAAAAAAGCACAGGCCAAGGGCAAGAAATGATTTTAAGATGGGAGGGTTCCGTCTAGCTATCCTATCTGGCTTAATTTACAATTTAGTTCAAGGGTTCTAGTTTAATTGAAATTAAAATTGAAATCGAAAAATGGTTTAATTATCGCAAAAAAGTACATAAACAACTTAAAATAGACTAAGTTAACTACATGCTTAGTTAATTTAGTAATGGTAATTTAGTAATAGATACGCTATGCTATAACAAGGATATGGTCAGCTAAATGCTGCGTGTGCAAACATCAACGCAGCGCTGATTTTTAGCACATCCCGAGTAGGTAATCATTTTTCCATTCTGTGATACATGGTTCTAACACTAAAATTCTCAATTTATGACATAAGTCGACCAGACTTTTGTAAAAAGGACTTTTTGACTGTTATTTTACGGATTTTGAACGTGTTTTCACGGTTTTTCGTCATGTCGTGGCGCTATTACTTAGATTTCAGTTTTGTTCACTTTTTGGTCTTCACTTTTACCGATCGTATTGCGTTACGGCTTTATGGGTTTTTCGGCTCCACCACGGGGGCCAAGTCCGGGCTGGTGAAGAATGGTAAGACAGTGGCGGGCCTTATTGTCAGAAGTTAACAAGCCGCCCATCCATAAGGCCGCTGACATGGCTTAGCGACTGCCATTACATGACAGCCGGCACCAACTGCTTAACGTGCCTATCGAAGCACGGCACATTACTAGATATAAATGTCAAATAAAACTATCAGGTTTTTAGAATGAGTGTCTATAATGTGAGTCTAATTAGGGTTTCTCCTACGTCCTTCACGGAACCCTGCGAAGCCATCGGTGAGCGGGCGAATTAAACGGAGCTTCTAAGTTAATTATTGCAAAATTAAATCCTCTTACGGACGGACATTTCCCTAGTCGAGTCATTCCGTTCCACTTTTTGCTTCGACTGTACACTCTGGACACTGTATGCGGGAAAGTTTTGGTCGTGCGACTAATGTAACGTGGTTACATGTGATTACATGATTATGGATACCTAGTTTGAATTGTAACGTTAATTAAGCCGCAGTTTCTGCGCTACTTTGAATCAAACCTTTTCATTTGAAGATCCCAGGGAATAAGACAAACTAGTCTTTAACTAGACTAGTAGTTAAGCTTTAAACTAGTAGTTAAGCTTTAGAACGCGATATTAAGACAAACTGATATTACCAGCATGTAGGACGGCTTTGCACAGTAGAAATTGCGGCTCTATGCTTGTAAGAGTGTATAACAAAATACCTGTTGAATTCGCAAAATTTAGATGGTCGATGTTCAAGAAAGAACTATATAAGTGGCTGTGCCAAAAGTGCTATTATTCCGTAAATGAATTCCTGACCTAAGTAGTGACAGTTGACATTTCAGCAATTTTTTTTATTTGATTTTATTTTACTTACAATGCAATTGACATTTCAATTACTATATTTCACCTTGACATTGTATAAGATTAACAACGTAGACTTAGCACTTGACAGATTTGATATTTGTAATTCATAATGGTATTTTGAGATTTCTATTATATAAATAAACTTTAATAACATATTTGCATGTTAGAACATACCTAACAGAATGTGCGCTCATATTTAACATAACATAACATTTACATACAAGCACATACATTGATTCTGGCCACACACTAGGATACCCTGTGTCGTGGGAACCAGAAACAACGACATCACAAACATGTAAACATCCAAGACCTGGCCTTTTATTTTTTGTTCCCAGCCGGGATTCAAACCCGGGACCTCTTGCATGGTAGGCAGACGCGCTACCGCTACGCCACAGAGGTCGTCATCGTCGTCGTCGTCATTTAATAACATGTCATCATAATGTACCACGTTCTAAGCAAATAAATTTTATTTTATTTTTATTTATTTTATTTTAGTCAAGCAACAACCAGAAGCGCTCGTGACCTAGGCGAACCGAGTGATTGGAATCAATCACTTGGTTAAGCAACAACAGGCGCGGTCAGGTACAGGATGGGTGAGTGTCCCGTGACTACCGCTAGTGGCATTTTTCCGAGCGCTTCCGTGCTTCGCAAGGCACGCTAAGCCGTTGGTGCCGGCTGTCATATAATGGCAGTCGTTAAGCCATGTCAGAGGCCTTATGGGCGGCTTGATAACTTCTGGCAGTAAGGCCCGCCACTGTCTTACAATCCTCCACCAACCCGGACTTGGCCCCCGTGGTGGAGTATGGCCTAACCTTCCTGCGATGCAGGAAGAGACCCGTGCCCCAGCAGTGGGGACAAATAAGGGTTAATAAAGATAAAAGCAACAACCATGGAGATATTGCATTTCGAAAGTTTGAGTTATGCCACTTTTTCCCTGTATGCGATTTTTTAAGCGTCAATAACTCCGAGACTAATTTGTTTTTTACCCTTTTCGGTTCGACAAAACTGCATCTGCTGAATCTTAAGGGACATTTCTTAGATGGAACGGACATTTCTCATTTTTGTCTCAATATCATTAGAGCAACGATAAAAAAAATGCAGCTGGCTCATAAATGCACTGAAGCGTTAATAACAATTTAGTATGGTTTCATATCAAATTTTTATTTAGCTCGCGTGTAAATTTTGCGGCTTTGTATCATCTTTATATATATCATTATATTGTACGTGTGTATCTCACTGACCTCCTCCTAAACGGCTGGACAGATTTGAACGATTTTTTTTATGAGTTTGGGTGGCGCCCTCGATGGTTCAGATCCAAAAATCAGAATCGTTTGGACGATAATGCAGGACAACATCTATCGGGTCCGCTAGTATGAATTTAATATACTTCTTTATGTAATGTAATTTCTTTTCAGTACAATAAAGTTTCTATCCATGTATCTTTCTTCACTAGTATCATAAGTATATTTCATATTATTGATGTATGTATTTGTTTATGTATTTATTTATTCATTTATTAACGTATTGTATTTATTATTTTATTTTTAGGTCTATGTAATTATCTAAAATTTATAGCCACTAAATATTAATAGCACATGTGTTAGATTAATATAACAATTATTATTTTAGCCTTCCCCCTCGTTTATAATGTATATTTACCACACCAAGGGTTGGCTGGAAGAGATTACTAATATAATAAGCTCGCCATGAACATAATTTTTTTATTTTATAATCTTGGGATTTCTTTATAATTTTTATGTGTGCAATAAAGTAAAAAGTGAAGTATTGTATTTATGTATCTAATGCACGATAATTTGTGTCCCATTGTAGCACACGCTATGTGGTATCGACCTAGAGAATAGCACCAACCCAAATTCTTCCCGCGGGTGTCGTAAAAGACGACTAAGGGACACAAACCGGGGGGTGGGCAGCAGCGCCCCCTGCAGTACAACTCCACCAAACTGCGATCCCCAACCCGCATGCCCAGCGTGAGGATTATGGGAATTATCCCCCAATGATGGCACAACCTTGCGCTATGGCGCTCATTAGGGGAGGGCTATGTCCAGCAGTGGGCTAATATAGCCTGAAGAAGAGAAGAAGAAGTGTGCTGTTGTCTTTTTCTGTTTCATTGATAATAAGTGAAAGATAATGATATTTAAATGAATATTAAATTTAATGGACGTCCCTAAGTGCGGCAGTAAGGTCTAACCGGTATTTCAAAAACTTTCCAGTTTGTAGTATGTTAATGAACTATTGAGTTTACTTCATTTGCCGTTTGCGAAGCTCATATTCGTTTCGCCTTATTATTTTCAGTTGAGCGCGATTTTTAAATGTAAATATTTCTTCCGAAGACGTCCATTTAAATATGTATCTTTTTAAGGGTCTGTTTCACAATCTGCTGATAAAGTTTCGGTCACGCTATCCGCAAACAGAGTGCTTAGGCTGACATTCAGAGACGAAAACTGAAGCTAAGACCGGTCTCAGAAATGTCAAAATGTACGTGATTTGGACATTTGTAAGACCAGTCTTTGCTTGGTTTTCGTCTCTGAATGTCAGCCTTAGTGCGAGTTTTTAACTACTCGATCGCGTTAACGTAAACTCATATTTCTATGGCATCGAGGAAGCGCCACCTAGCGACAAGTGTGGAAATTAAAATTGCTGAGTGCGAGTTGTAATGGTTTACGTTGAGAAGTGAACACGTTTACCAGCCAAAACACGAATAAACGCGAGTGCGAGTTGTACTGTGACAGCGTTTTGCCAGTTCAAACGGTTAATTAAAACTGTTTTTATACGGATTTATGCTCGTTTATTACATTTTTACAATTTTCCAACGTTTCGGCACTGTTTCAGGTGCCGTGGTCCCGGATATCTGAGGTGACAGGTGTCTTTTAGAAATCATTAACGGTTAGTTTACTACCCTCGGCAAAAATTACAAAAGTTAATTATGAAGTTACGTTCCAAAATAGACAAACCAATTATTTTTTATATAAAGTCAACAATATTGATTATTAGTAATTGAAGTTAAAACTAAATTTATAAACTAATTACTTTATATGAACTTAAAGATACCGATTATTAATTGAAATTAAATTTATTTTTATTATTTATTCTACAGTCACACTTCTAGCAAGGGGGTCTCATGCACTTAAGCACTGGTTCCCATGCTACCGGTTAACTTACTCATACTCACTACTCAATGCTCGATTAACGCGGTAGTAAAGTTATTCGATTGGATCTGTCAAACTCGCACTAAGCACTCAGGGATGCCGTTTGTTCTAAATTTGAAGCCATAAACGAACACACACAATATAGGAAAAATTATTTAAAGTTAGAACAGACGGCAGCCCTGCTTTCGGATAGCTTATCTGGAACTTTATTTAAGCATTGTGAAACAGGGGCTTAATAACATTAATTAAAATTATCGCTCGTAGCCCGGGCTGCCTGAGTGATCTTAAACTCACGGAGGTTGAGAAACACAGGGCGCGTTCAGTGTATGGATGGGCAAAGCGTCTATGACTAACGTTAGTTGCTTTTTTCCGAGCGATTTCGTGCTTCGTAAGGCACGCTAAGCAGTTGGTGCCGGCTGCCGTCGAAAGACGGCAGTCGTTAAGCCAAGTCAGACGCCTTAGGGCGGCTTGACTTCTGACTGTCAGACCAGCCACTAGTCTTGCAAGCCTCCACCAAACCGGACTTGGCCCCCGTGGCGGAGTATGGCCTATACCTTCTTCAGGGAAGAGACCCGTGCCCCTCGATGGGGACATAATGGGTTGATGACGATGGTGATGAATTAAAATCAAAATATGATCTGTAGCTGCATGAAAATATCTGCAATAGGTTTATAATTTAAAATTTACCAGCAAATTCTTATTCCTAACTGATAATGGAACGGGAACGCTTAATACTCTGCAACGAGAGACCCAGGTTTGATTCCCAGTGCGGGAATGTACCAATGACTTAGTTTTCTAAGTTATGTACCTACATTTGTGAAGTAATAGTGGCAATACTACTTGCTTACCGTGAAGGAAAACACCGTGAGGAAACCTAAGCGTCTGAGGAGTTCACATACCTCAGCGCTTAAAATAATTTTAAAAACCTATTTAGAGGCTAAAAATTCCATCCATGCCGGGACTGAAACCCGCGACCTCTGGCTAACCGTACCAGCGCTCTCCCAACTGAGCTAATGGGCAAGTACCAGCATCAGTGAAATATCGAACCTCTTTACAATACTCTCTGTATTACTTACAGGCAGCGACATCTGGCTGAAGTAATTTGCATCACTTGCAGCCCCGACTACCTACATTGCAGGTAGGTTAATATTGCCAATCCGTGGTGGCACGCGTGGTGATTAAGGCCACACTCTCCCCTTAAGAGAAGACCTGTGCCCTACAGTGGTACGTGGCATTTAATCCCAAAGAACAATCCAGCGTTAAAACCCGAAACATTGGCGTTGATCCAGTGGTCAGCGCCACTGTTTGCAGTCCGTCGATAAATTACTTAGCGATGACGCGCCTCGTCGCATTAATCAGCGGTAATCAGCTGCAATCAGCGGTAATCACTCGTAATCGGGCGTAATCAGCTCGACCGCAGACGGCGACACTCGTGACCTGACCTATTATGTGACGTATGGTTTGCTACGAGTGCGTATATACCATTAATTCAACACATCAAAGGTTAGGTGGAAGCGATTTCTAATGAAATGAGCTTGCCCTGTACACTTTTTTTTTCTTATATAATTTTGTGCTTTCTGTTCATACAGAAAAGTCATCTTTTATGTGTGCGATAAAGTAAGTAAGGTTTAAGTTATGTGTGAATCTCTGTCGCTTTATCAACATGTAATAGTCACTGCATGATCGCACCTCGGTTTCAGATAAGTCACTTCACTTTAATTTACCTCAATTCATTTCCTTTATTTCCTTTTTGACGGCCTCGGTGGCGCAGCGGTTTGGCATGCTGACTGTAAAACCAAAGGTCTCGGGTTCGATCCCCGGTCGGGTCAAACTAGGAAATGAACTTTTCTAGTTTGTCTCGGGTCTTGGATGTTACCTATGTATTTATTGTATTGAATTTATCGTCGAGTTAGCACCTATAACACAAGTCATTTAAAAACCTATTTAGAGGCTAAAAATTTCACCCATGCCGGGATTCGAACCCGCAACCTCTGGCTATCCGTACCAGCGTTCTACCAATTGAGCCAATGGGCGACTCACGACATCAGTGAAATTTCGAACCTCTTTACAATATTCTCTGTATTACGTACAGGCAGCGACATCTGACTTAAGCAAATTGCATTACTTACAGCCCCGACTACCTACTTTGCAGTTAGGTTTAACATCGGAACGATATCACTGTACCCACATGATTACACTATTTTTATTTTTAATGCACTAACCCGTGCTAAGGAACAAATTTAAAAACCTATTTGGAGGTTTTTAAACCTATTTAGCAAATTTAAAAACAAATTTAAAAACCTATTTAGAGGTTTTTAAACCTATTTAGAGGTTTTTAAATTTGTCCCTTAGCACGGGTTAGTGCATTAAAAATAAAAATAGTGTAATCATGTGGGTACAGTGATATCGTTCCGATGTTAAACCTAACTGCAAAGTAGGTAGTCGGGGCTGTAAGTAATGCATGGCAACGCAATAAATACATATTTTAGATTAAGGTCTTTAGCCACGTATTTTTCCCTGCAGGATTAGTTGACGAAGATCGTTTGACTCTGAGTTGACGCTACTCTTTGCTGACTTTACTCAGAATAACGTCTCGTGACGTTCACACGTATGACGTGACAGCGTAAAGCATCGTTAGTCAACATTAAAACGGAATGATGATCTATTGTGATTTAGGCACGCTCTGAAAGCTGAATTTATGCGCTCCTCATTGTTGGGCTAATGTTCCGCATATTTTGTGTCGCTTTGGTTAATACGTGTGATGAAGTACTGGGATTAAAGTCGACATACTGGTTGATTGGTTGTTTGGGTAAATATTTTGATTGGATTTCTTTTTATTTTGACTTTAGATTCTTTGGAAAAAATCGCATATTCTTTCCTCCCCCTTCTCTTCCCGGCTGTTTCCGAACTGGGAATTTTACTAAGCATCGATGTGTCTCTTATCATTAATTATTTCACAGATTGAAAAGTGACTGAAGTATCTATTTGAGACGGTCTTTTTGAGAAAACAAGACAGGATCAAGATAGAATTTCGTCTCAGCCTACACTTTAAATTACAGACACGTTTATAAAGTATGGGATACATCACGATTCTTTAAACTAAAGAGACAAACTGATACTTTTGAACATGGCTTAAAATTAAGTAAGGTACAAAAGACTTCATGTTATATCAAATCCTTGTATGTCCCCACTGCTGGGGCATAGGTCTCTTCCTGCATCGCAGGAAGGTAAGGCCATACTCAAACACGGGCGCCAAGCCCGGTTTGGTGGAGATTTCTTAAACAGTGGCGGGCCTTACTATCAGTACTTATCGAGCCGCCCTTAAAGTCTTTCACATAGCTTAACGACTGCCTTGACAACCAGCACCAATGGCTTAACTTGCGAAGCAAGGAAGCACTGCAATAAATGGGATGGTAACCCATCCAGTACCTGACCGCGCCTATTGTTGCTTAGGCCAAGTTATTGATTCCAATTACTCGGTTCCACTAGGCCACGAGCACTTCAAACCACTTACAACCTAATTTATAAAAACACAATTCCTTAAAAATCTCCAAACGCTTACTAAAATAGTCTGTGGCGGAGATTTCACAAAGTAAAGGCGTAACCACAGATTAAATAAAACGCTTCCAGGAGAGTTTTTGATGGACTAAGTTTCGCACAAATAATAATTCCTGTTCTTGGCATCAAACAGTGTTTATCAAATCTAGTGACTAATCGAATCAGCGGTTCTTTGGCCATGTATCCCGATGTAACAACCATTCCATCGAGCGTATCATGGTACAGGGAATGGTAGAAAAAACCAGAGCACGTAGTAGAGTACCATCACGATGAACTGAACTAGTTATTTCCACTGTAGACAGACTTCTGCATGAATGACAAAAACTTAAGTGCAGGTTTGCTAAAGGTCATTCCAATGATGGCGTGGCGGGTCATCTATCTCCCTACAAAATGGTTGAGACTGATGATGGCTGACCACTGCGTTATGCTCGTGAACGAGTGCTGTTCGTGTGTCTGGCCGCAGCACTTATGCCTTCCCTACTTTTGTAAGGCATTTTAACTAATTGTCTGGCATTTGCAGTTACTAATAGCAATCGTGTAATCTTATTAGGTATACGTTTATGTGGCAACTGATGTATTTGGTTTAAGATGACATGAGAAAAGATGGTCAGAGTGGAGTTTATTTTCTGCTGCCTTTTTCTTCACTACAATACGGCCCAAAGGCAGCGGTTTACATTTTAAATAGTACATTGACAGAATGCAGAATGCATAGTACTCGTACATTGACAGAATTCAGCAACAATTACGTTGAAACAAATTGACTAATTTCATTTAATTTCTAAAAACCAATTTAAACGCTAAAAATTCCACCCATCCCGGGACTCGAGCCCGGGACCTCTGGCTGGCCGTGCCAGCGCTCTCCCAACTAAGCTAATGGGCACTACCCGACATCCGTGAAATTTCGAACCTCTTTACTTTTATTTTTGGTCTCTAAATAGGTTTTTAAAAATTGTCCTTAGCACGGGTGAGTGCATTAAAACAATGTATTTATAAAAAATAATATATTCATTTTATTTCAATGCACCAGAGCGACATCTAACCGAGGGGCAAGATATTGTGAGGCATGCAACATCAGCCTACAATAAAGCCTCTTTATGAGGACCACGACTGATGTGTCAACAATGTACAGACTAAGTTATGTTGTTATGTTATCAACTCTTGTATGTCCCCACTGCTGGGGCACGGGTCTCTTCCTGCATCGAAGGAAGGTTAGGCCATACTCCAACATGGTGGTTAAGTTCGTGTTGGTGGAGGGTTGTAAGCCTTGGCGGGCCTTACTGTCAGAATTCAATCAAGCCGCCCATAAGGCCTCTGATATGGCTTAACGACTGCCATTACATGACAGCGGCATAGTCGGCTTAACGTGCCTAGCGAAGCACGGAAGCGCTCTTAGTAGAAGAAATGATTTAGTTGCGTCTTGTTTCTTAATAGGACCCCTAATATCATAACAAAAGTAATTCCACCCTTCGAATAGTATTTGTTCGCAGCGATTAAACCGATTAAAATAATTGAGAGAATAATGTTCCCCGCTAAGTTCCGCACGTTTTCTCGCGAAGTTCCATCGGCGGTTTCGATGCACCAATGAATGGCGCGCGTTGAAAATAAACTCAACTTTAGCTAAGTACAAGTATCTAGTGGCCTTTACAGAATCACAGTTCGCTGATCACGGCACTCGTTGAGAAACACAGAAGAGACTACGTAATAAAATGATACAGTAGAATTTCTTCGGCACTTAAAATGAGATCGCTACTGATAGCTACCCTTTGAATGCCCCCTCTGCTGGGGCACGGATCCCTTCATGCATCAAAGGTTAAAGGAAGGTTAGGCTAAATATGTATACTTAATTTGAAATTAACAAACTGCTTGTATAAATTTTGAAGTATATATGAATAAAAGGTGAGAAATTTTGGGGAAAAATGGTTTTGCGTTGTCTCAATAGAACGTTAACCAAATTTCAAACATGTTGTATAGAATCAGGCGTTACTTTGCGGAAATCCATAATAGCATTAAAAAGTTAAAATTACTTTGCTGGATTCCGCCAAAAATCCCACAAGCACCATGCGGTTAGCTAATGCACCGCCCTCCCTCCCACTTTTTCGAGCAGAAGCAAGACACGAACACACCACCACCAACACCAATACTTGTATGAGAAAACACGCGACGCGTTTCGCCTCTAACACGAGGCATCCTCAGGCTTCCAAATACAAGTGACCGTCTCCGCAAAAACGCTCCGTATTTATAGGCTAGGCCGCCCCTCTCCCCAAAGACGCAATGTAACCGTTTCAACCGCCTATGGGCTATTATTGTTTTGTGCGACTATATCGATTAATGGGGAAATAGAGAAGCTGCCCACCTGTTCATTCAGCATTGTAAACAACCTATCCCTAGATAATTTGGAAATTTCCAGCTGTTCAAGTATAGACAATCTCAACCCCTTACTGCAGGTGTGTAAAATTTCCAAATTATGGTTATTATTAAGTACATGACCCGTATCCAAAAGGTGTTTGGCAAAATGAGATTTATCCGGATGATTGTTTCGGAAAGCCGCCACATGCTTCCTATACCGAGTTATAAAACTCCTACCGGTCTGGCCAATATATACTTCATTACATTCCGGACAAGCAACTCTATACACCCCAGACCGCTGGAATCTATCCACCCTCTCTTTTTGATTGCACAGATTTCTATCCAAAGAGTTGCTCGTCCTGAACGCAACCCGTATCCCAGATCTTTTTAACGTCCGGTGGATTTTTTCAGAAATTGGACCTACATAGGTAATACTTGACTTCATTTTTTGAGGCCTTTCAGGTGGCACTGCGTATAAAAGTCTACTAACCATACCGTTCCGCTTCCTGACCACCAGCCTATCAATCATTCGCCTGCTATATCCGTTTGCAACTGTTATTTGATAGATGGTATTTAGTTCCTCGTTGTAATTAGCAGAAGACATTGGCACAGTTAGCAAACGGTGAATATAGCAATTGAATGCTATATTCACCGACCCAATAACGTCTTGTCATCCGTGGCAACACAAAATGGCAGCATTCCATTGCTATATTCACCGTTTGCTAACTGTGCCAATGTCTTCTGCTAATTACAACAAGGAACTAAATACCATCTATCAAATAGCAGTTGCAAACGGATATAGCAGGCGAATGATTGATAGGCTGGTGGTCAGGAAGCGGAATGCTAACCGCATGGTGCTTGTGGGATTTTTGGCGGAATTCAGCAAAGTAATTTCACTTTTTAATGAAATTTCAAACATCAACAAAATTTAGCATTTATAATATTAGTACGATTAATAATGTCAGAGACCTACAATTCTAGATTTTTTTACTAAAACATTGTATTAATTCAGTTTTAAAGTAATAAAACAAACCAAACAATGAAACTATGTTGAAATGAAATGAAGAAACCTTTATTAGGTACAAAAAGTTACAGTGTAGACTTTTAGTCCGGATTTACTTACGGGTGTTGTTATATCGGAAAAAGTCCGACCAGGTTTCGCTCCGATTCGCAGAGCTTAATCATGGTGAGCAGAGACGGAGCTCGCGTCGTCGGTCTCTGCTCCGTCTCTGCTCACCATGATTAAGCTCTGCTCTGCGAATCGGAGCGAAACCTGGTCGGACTTTTTCCGATATAACAACACCCGTAAGTAAATCCGGACTAAAAGTCTACAATGTGTTGTGCTTACGAAAGTTTTAGTTCAAAAAAGTTACAGTATTTGTCCTGGCTCCCAAACTAGGATACCCTGTGCTATGAGTATTAATAATAACATGCACACAACACAATCACTTATCCTGGTCCAAACATGCCAAGGTAATCAGGAAAATAACTAAAATAATTAGTTTTAATGGATATTCGACTTAAAATCCTACTATTACCAATCAAATTTGACAGGACTAACGAGGGTCTCCGAATTAATAAGTTATTAAATATTAAGAACTTTAAAACTTCCCGTTTTCGGTCACTGTTTGTTTTGACGTCGACATCCTTCAGTTTGGTAGTAAGGGATCACTTGCTAAAACCTCTTGCAACGAAAACATGTCGCCACAGCGAAGGCTGTAACTGTGAAACTACAGGAGCTGTGCAATTTATATATGTACTGTTGAGTAGAAAAAAGAAGACATTACTTAAGGTGGCGCCCGTCCTGCGTAATACTTTGTGCAGTTTGAAATAGGAAAGAAAGCTTACTTACTTACTTACAAGCTTCACGTTATAGCAACAGCCGTGTAACCCACATAGTCCCCACCGCTTTTTTTCTTAAACAATTTGGACAACGACAAATTATTAGTATACGAGTAATCAGGACTAGGACCCGTTCTGTCTCTCCAGCTTTCTTAAAGTCATATTCAAAAAGTTTTCATAACCTTTGTATGTCCCCACTGCTGGGGCACGGATCTCTTGCTGCGTCGCAGGAAGGTTAGGCAATATTCTACCACGACTCCGAGTCCCGGTTGGTGGAGGATTGTAAGACAGTGGCGGGCCTTAATGTCAGAGCCCCCCATAAGATCTTTCACATGACCTAACGACTGCCATTACATGACAGCCACCAACGGCTTGCATGAAGCATGCAAAAATGCCACTAGCGGTAGTCTCGGGACGGACACCCGTCCTGCACCCGACCGCGCCTGTTGTTGCTCAACTCAAGTTATTGAGTCGCCCATTGGCTCAATTGGTAGAGCGCTGGCACGGATAGCCAGAGGTTGCGGGTTCGAATCCCGGCATGGGTGAAATTTTTAGCCTCTAAATAGGTTTTTAAATTTGTCCTTAGCACGGGTTAGTGCATTAAAAATAAAAATTGTATAATCATGTGGGTACAGTGATATCATTCCGATGTAAAAACCTAGCTACAAAGTGGGTGGTTGGGGCTGTAAGTGATGCAATTTGCTTAAGCTAGATGTCGCTGCCTGTACGTAATACAGAGAATAGTGTAAAGAGGTTCGAAATTTCACTGATGCCGGTGAGTCGCCCATTGGCTCAATTGGTAGAGCGCTGGCACGGATAGCCAGAGGTCGCGGGTTCGAATCCAGGCATGGGTGAAATTTTTAGCCTCTAAATAGGTTTTTAAATCAAGTTATTGATTGTAATCTCTCGTTTTGACTGGGCCACGAGTGCTTCTTTTTTTACTTAAATTAATTAACCTTATTCAGAAACCGGCTGTGTGCTTGCGTTACGTTGCCCAACGAGTTAACCAAGTGTTTATGTGTTCAGGCGGGCCGGGCGCGTTCCGAAATAAAAACCCAACGAAAAACTTCCCCCAAAACAAACGCCGCCCGAAGTTTTTAGCTTTCGGAACGGACGCGGTACCGTCCGCAAAAACCGCTAAATGAGATTTTAAACCCGCGCCAGTGAAGTATTGACATGAAGTAAAACTGTTTGTTTTACGCCGGGCTTACACTGAGCGAACGAATTACTATGAACGCTACGTCGAAACTAAACGAACATTGTTGTTATGTTCCAGATTTTTGTTAATTTTTTCTCCAAAATGTTATAGGTTTTGAAATGGACACCTATTTTAACTCGTCACGTTTATTACGCCGCAGTTTCTGTGCTATTGTGAATGAACCGTTTTATTTGAATTGAAATTATCTTTTGTCAAATCCAAAGTCACTAGGCATAGATTCTGTTAGAAAATGTACGGTGTGCAACGAAGAGTATTTATCTAATTTAATCTAATCTATAGACGCATTGTCAAGATAAGATAAAAAATTATTATCCGTAAAAGTAAAATCCTGACAACATTGTGTGACAATCACAACCACATAAATCGATAATTTCGTTCCACAGCTGCTTAATGTTAATGCACGCACACATATTAAAACCTTATAGGCGTCAATGAAAAACACGTCACGTGATCCGGCAATATATCTGAATTGAAACTATAACGCTCTAACTCTCGTCTCATTCCAACTCGTCTCGTCTCATCTTGTCCTGTCTCTTCCGGTCTCGTCCCATCTTGTCCCTTATATTCTTGTCCCATCTCATTCCATCCCATCTTGTCGCGTCTTGTGTCGCCTTATCATATTTAGTTCGCATTCGTTTGTTTCGTCTGTATGCAGTTATAAAATTATAAACTAGCAAAAGCTGCTTTCAATTTCGCTCTAATGGGTTATGAAGTGTTACAAAAGCTCTCCACAAATGGAGTTAGACGTGAATGTAAATATAGTTTCGGCGTTTTTAGGTTTTCCCGGCAAGTTTTAATGGAAGGTTGTGGATGTATGCTTACATATTTAGAATTAGGAGTACGTTTTTATTAAAATTCGGTTATTTCACAGATGCATACCTAATTCACAGATACATTACACTGTTATACTATTTTTTATTTAGAATTTGATTTAAATTAGTATCAACGCTTTGCTGGTGCTGGAGCCCATTGCTGGAGCACGGGTCTCTTCCTGCATCACGGGAAGGTTAGGACATCCTCCATGGGGACAAGTCCGTTTTGGAGAAGGATTGTAAGATAGTGGCGAGCCTAACTGTCAGAAGTTATCAAGCCGCCCATCAGGGCTTTGACATGGCTTAACGACTGCCATTACATGACAGCCAGCACGAACAGTTTAAAGTGTTTTGCGAAGCACGGAAACGCTCGGAAATAATGCCACTGGCGGTAGTCAAAGGATGCTCACCCCTCCTGCACCTGACCACGCCTATTGTTGCTTAACCTTAGTGATTAATTCCAATCACTTGGTTCCACTAGGCCACGAACGCTTCTGTCTTATTTATTTTTCCAAAGACAAAGGCGCGTTATCAGTCAATATGTCTTTTTCCACTGGAGGTTAGGACCGAGCAGCGCCTCAACAGAATCTAAGCACTAGGTAAGTGAACTTGGCTTGTTCTGCTGCCGGTACCTGCGGGTATAGATTGGCGTTGCACTCGCGGCGTTTACCCAAACGCAAACTTCTCTAAAAGATTCCGTCCCGGCTCAGTTTCCTATTCCGAGCCGCGGCGCGCGCGTTTGTTTTCGCCGGATTTTTGCTTAAAACAACGGAGCGTTGCGCACCCGCTTCCTTGACGGGGGAGTCCAGAAGGTTGACTGCGATGAAGGTATAAAAAAATGGCGCTTAGCCAATTGAATATCATCAACCCATTGTGTTTAATAAAATAGTGTTAAATTAAATAGTGAATTTGTATAAATGTAATTATTGTATATTATTGAATCTGTATAAATGAATAATTTTAATCATAAATATATCTATATGACTTTTTTACATATTTTATCATACAGTTAATGAAATTAGTGTAAAATTTTATTTCACATAGGATTTAAATTGATACTGAATAAATTATATAAAATGAATGAAATGCAATGTCCCCACCGAGGGGCCCGGGTCTCTTTCCTGAGGAAGGTATAGGCCATACTCCACCACGGGTACAAATTCGGATTAATGGAGGCTAGCAAGACTGGTGGCTGGTCCTACTGTGAGAAGTTTTCAAGCCGCCTAAAGGCATCTGACTTAGCTTATCGAGTGCAATCTATGGACGGCAATCGACACCAAATGCTTAACGTGCCTTGCGAAGTACGGAACCGCTCTCATCCATGCATTGAACGCATCCTATCAAAATCGAAGGCTAAGGCCTTCGTGATCGTTTAAGATCACTCAGGCAGCCGGGGCTGCGAGCGATTCAGCTATAGAATATACGTCTTCTGTTTGAAATAAGATGAAGTGCCTATGCCATCTTCTCAATTAGTTACTTGTTAAAAATATATATAGCCTATTTATTCGTTGTCAGGCTAATACTAGTCCACTGCTGGACAAAGCCCTCCCTTAAAAAACGCCACGTTGTTCTATTATAGGGGGTAATGTCCATAATTCCCACGCTGGGCATGCGGGTTGGGAATCGCAGTTCGGTGGAATTGTACTGCAGAGGGCGCTGCTGCCCACCCCCCAGTTTGTGTCCCTTAGTCGAATTGGGAAGAATTGGGTTGGTGCTATTCTCTAAGCCGACACCACACAGCAGCTTTTTATTCATGGAGCCTATTTATCAGCTCTTTATAATTAATGCGGAGATATCGGGATGACGTCGCGAACGTTCTGCCGAGAGGCAGGGAAAAGGATGGCAGCACTTATTATGTTTTCCCAACTCATACAAAACAATTAACTGATTGCTTTGGCATTTAAAGTTATAATTGGCAATCACGGAATTTTATAGGTGGCCACTAATATATGAGATTTACGACGACTTAAGAAAAGATGGTCAGAGTGGAATTTTTTCCCCGCTGCCTTTTTCTCCACTACACTACGGCTCGAAGGCAATGGCTTTCACTTTCATGATACATTGTTCATTGACATTTAGCAAAAAGAATGTTAATTCTTTACGTTAAAATAAATTTATTTGAAACCATTCATAGCTTTATTTATATTGAAGCGCTCGTGGCCTAGTCAAACCGAGTGATTGAAACCAATCATTTGAGTTAAGCAACAACAGGCACGGTCAGGTGCAGGATGGGTGACCGTTCCCTGAAAACCGCTAGTGGCATTTTCCCGAGTGCTACTGTGCTTCGCAAGGCAAGTTAGGCCGTTGGTGCCGGTTGTCATGTAAAGCATGTAAGGCAGTCGTTAAGCCATGTCAGAGGCCTTATAGGCGGCTTGATAACTTCTGACAGTAAGGCAGGCCCACCACTGTCTTACAATCCTCCACTAACCCGGACTTGGCCCCATGGTGGAGTATGGCCTAACCTTCCTGCGATGCAGGAAGAGACCCGTGCCGCAGCAGTGGGGATATACAAGGATTGATATCGATGCCAAAATACTTCTCCTAAAAGTAAGATTTGCACCCAAACAGTGGGACAAGCAATTCCAATGTGGTTTAAAAAGTTTCTGGTAAAAAGTTACGATGGTTTCTTCAAACATCACTTGAGAAGTGTTTTAGCGGAATCGACTTTTTATAAACAACACCGTTAGTCTTCAAGTAAGCGCTTTTAGTTGCCTATTGACCACAGGAGTCAATTTCGTCAACAATGACGATCTACTGAGTTCTTCTGTAACATAGCACTTTTATATTCCACGTCGCTATGGATAGTTTGTTTTGGCAGATGTATTTAAAGTAAGAACAAAATGAGCCGAATTGATTCCGGAGAACAATAGCAAAGTTCTGGCTCTGATTTTTCATGAAATCCGTACTTTAAGTAGTAAACGAGCTAACTTGAGTAAATACCACAGTTTTGTTGCGCGTTTTACTTTAATTTCGGTATTTCTTTTGTATAATTATGTATGTATATGTGGAATTGGCTTGGCTGGAGCTACCATCCCTAGCCATGAACAGAGATAAATGGAAAGCCCTTATGTCAGCCCCTGACTCCCCGGAGGGGTAAAGGGACCAGAGAGAGAGATGTGGCGTTGGGTGGGTACATGAATAGTAATAACAAATATTTTTATGTAATTTTTTATTTTATTATAATAGGAAAACATACAGCTCTATAATAAACAAAACACATTGCGCTTGAAATAATGACTGAGAGCCAATTACAAGTTTTCACTTATAGAAATATTTTAGAAAAAAAAGGGGTTTTTTTTTTTCATGAAAAATGACAGATCACCAATATTACGTCGGACATAAAGAGGAAGTAATTTAAGTTTAATACAAAGTTGGTTATAGCCCTGCTTAAGATATTTAAATTTAAATCTAAGGAAACAAAAAACTTTTTTTGGATACATTCTAATTTGTTTAATAAATATTCAATTAATAAATAAGCAGGGATTCCATATATTCATTCATGGACATGTTACACAGATCTCGTTAGCCCGATACTAAGTGCAACTAAATGATTTGTGTTAAAGGTGCTAACTCGACGATAGATTTAATACAATAAATACACAGACAACATCCAAGACCCGAGACACACAAAAATAACTTCATTTCCTAGATTGACCCGGCCGGGGATCGAACGCGAGACCTTCGGTTTTACAGCAGCGTGCCAAACCGCTGCGCCACTGAGGCCATCGACATTGGATTCGGAAGCCGAAAACGAAGGGAACATTCGATTTCCAGTGCGGGCATGTACCAATGACTTTGTTTTCAATGTATGTATACTTTTGAAGTTATAATGGCAATACCACTCGCTAACTGTGAAGTGTGAGTGCCCGATGCTTTCAAAATACCTTAGCGCTTAAAATTTCCAATCTGCGGTGGTCACGTGAGGTAATTAAGTCTGTGATGATGAAAATGATTGATCAGACCGATTTCCGCCATGGTGACCACTTTGACCCCTAATCAGATATGTGGCGCTGGTGCGCTCGATGATGGCTTATGAAGCCTATCTTCGCGGCGAAACTCCGTGCACACTGAGGGCACGTGAGAATGCCGTTGTCATAGTTGTATGTTATGGCAGCAGGTGGGCGAGCCTTTAACTGGTCGCGTTTGGTGTCATGGTCAGCTTTGCGCTGAACCTCGAACTCGCGTACTTGGCTGTTCACGATCCTGCGCCATTCTGGCCGCTGTGCTGCCAAACGTTCACGTTTAAGCCTATACTCTCTTCGAGAAGCCTTGTGACTTGCAGTGGGATGTGTATAGGCTTTCTAAGAGAATGTGGCGTTAAACAGTTGTTTCTACTTTTTTTATACGTTCCACAGGCACAGACCATCTGGCTGTGTGGTGTCGGCCTAGAGACTAGCACCAACCCAAATTCTTCCCGCGGGTGTCGTAAAAGGCGACTAAGGGACACAATCCGGGGGGTGGGCAGCAGCGCCCCCTGCAGTACAATTCCACCAAACTGCGATCCCAAACCCGCATGTCCAGCGTGATGATTATGAAATGAAATGAAAAGGTTTTATTCAAAGTAGCGCAGATACTGCGGCTTAATGAACGTTACAAGTCAAAAAAGTCCATTTCAAAATTTGGATCATTTTGGAGAAAAAATGGACAAAAAAACTCCAAACTTAGTCTTTTCAAATTCCTTAATTCACAGAATTTACACAGATTCTACAAAACTCGTGAATTTTACATGCTTGAATTCCAGACGTCATTGTCATCTAAATAATCCTTAATATTATAGTAGCTCTTTTGGCACAAAGTGTACTTTACACATTTTTTGAACCGCGCTTCAGTCAAACGTAGTATATCTTCAGGGATTTTATTGTAGAAGCGTATACAATGCCCCATGAAGGATGTATTAACTTTTGTCAGCCTAAATCTTGGGATCAAAAGTTTATGTTTATTTCTAGTATTTACATTATGACATAATATAAATACTGCCAACATTGTTGGCTACCTGCAGTTTTAAAGTTGCTAATATTTTTCCTGACATATATAATATTTTCATAGATATACTGGCTGGCAACTGTCAGGATGTTTGTTTCTTTAAAGAATTCTCTTAACGAGTCTCTACTGCCTAGCTTATAAATGAATCTGATCGCTCTTTTCTGCAAAATAAAGATGGTCTCAATGTCCGCTGCCCGTCCTCACAATAGTATGCCGTAGGACATGATACTATGGAAGTAACTAAAATAAACATGCCTGGCAGTTGCGACGTCAGTTAGTTCCCTAATTTTTTTGAACAGCATATGCTGCAGAGCTAAGCCTATTTGCCAATTTTTCTATATGAGGACCCCATTGAAGCTTTGCATTAGTAGTGATACCTAAAAATACAGTCTCTTCGACAAGGTCTAGTTTGTCCCTTCCCAATATAACTTTGCTGTCAACTACTTTGACATTTGGTAGAGTGAACTTTATACATTTTGTCTTTTTTGAATTTAACAATAAGTTATAAGACGTATACCAGTTTAGTACCTGAGAGAGAGCAGCATTAGTATTGTTAAGGTCATCTTCTTGTCTCTTTATTTTGAAAATAAGTGACGTGTCATGAACGGCAAATCATTTACATATACGAGGAAGAGGAACGGCCCTTAAATCGATCTCTGTGGTACTCCTATCCTGACCTCTGATCCTGAAGATTTAGTTCTATTTATATCAGCCCTTTGAATTCTTCCTTCTAAATATGATGTCATAAGTTTTAGGCTATTCCCGTTTATACCATAGTGCTTTAATTTTAAAAGAAGTGTTCTATGGTCAACGCAATCAAAAGCTTTTGACAAGTCACAGAATACGCCTATAACATCCTTGCGATCTTCCCATGCACTAAATATATATTTAACTAACATGACGCCGGCGTCCGTTGCAGAGCGGCCTTGCGTAAAGCCGAATTGCTGACCATGGAGAAGTTGGTAGTCATTGAAGTGTGTAAGCAGTTGACCTAGAACTATCTTCTGGAATATTTTACTCAAAACGGGTAGAACCGAGATTATGGGCATTACCCCCCAACGATGGCACAACCTTGCGCTATGGCGCTCATTAGGGGAGGGCTATGTCCAGTATTGAACTAATATAGCCTGAGGAAGAAAAAAAAGACCATCTTGACCTTAGGTTATGTAATTAAAAGGCAACACAGCCGTATTTCAAGAGTAGCGGGCTGAAAGCGAGGCAAAGCCTACTCGAGCGCTCGTGGGCGCGCATAGCGATACCGGCTCGCAGACGCCCAAAAAAACACGCTGAATGCTAATCAGAGTATCGCGCGACGTGACGAGCTTATTCCGACGAGGAAAGTGTGGCTTTTGAAGCGGGTAAAAGTGAAATTGTTGTAATATTGTATGCGGCGTATTGGCCAGATAAGTGACTGTATGGTATAAAAACCTATTTAGAGGCTAAAAATTTCACCCATGCCGGGATTCGAACCCGCAACCTCTGGCTATCCGTGCCAGAGGTTGCGGGTTCGAATCCCGGCATGGGTGAAATTTTTAGCCTCTAAATAGGTTTTTAAATTTGTCCTTAGCACGGGTTAGTGCATTAAAAATAAAAATAGTATGACTGTATAGTAGTTGACAACATATTGTCTACATGCTAATATTTCAGTCAGCAACTGCATGTTTAAGGTCCGCCACTGTCTTACAATCCTCCACCAACCCGGACTTGGCCCTCGTGGTGGAGTATGGCTTAACCTTCCTGCGATGCAGTTATTGGTTTAATAACAATATTGTGAGCTGTCACGTCTGCTCATAATATGCGTCCTACAGGCTTTCTCTCAATTTCAATTGAATTGAATTCAATTCTATGTAACGTAAATTCTTCCCGCGCATGCCGTAAAAGGCGACTAAGGGACACAAACCGGGGGTAGGCAGCAGCGCCCTCTGCAGTACAATTCCACCGAACTTCGATCCCCAACCCGCATGCCCACCGTGGGGATTATGGGCATTACCCCTCAATGATGGCACAACCTTGCGCTATGCCGCTCATTAGGGGAGGGCTATGTCCAGCAGTGGACTAATATAGCCTGAAGAAGAAATATTTAACGTAAAGAATTTACTTTTTGTTTGCTGAATGACAATGTACACAATGTAAAAGGAAAGTGAAAGCCGCTACCTTCGGGGAGTTGCGTAGTGGAGAAAAACGCAGCGTGTAAAAATCTAAAAAAAAACTTTTTACGAGCGCTTCCGTGTCCCGCAAGGCACGTTTAGCTGTTGTTGCCGGCTGTCATGTAATGGCAGTCGTTAAGCCATGTCTGAGGCCTTATGGGCGGTTTGATAACGTCTGAGAGTAAGGCCCGCCACTGTTTTACACTACTTTACAAACCCGGACTTGTCCCCCGTGGTGGAGTATGGCCTAACCTTCCTGAGATGCAGGAACAGACTCTCGCCCCAGCAGTGGGGATATAAGAGGGTTGATATCGGTGCCAAAATACTTGTCCTAAAAGTAAGATTTGCACCGAAACAGTAGGAGAAGTAACTCCACCAAAATGGCCGCGAGAAAGAGCTTAGTTTAAATTAACAAAAACGCATCGCCACCCGTCCAGAAAGGAAGTTTTCTATTAAAAATGATATCTTTCCGCGAAGTTAAATGGGGATTCCCGAGTCGCTTCACACAATGGTAATTTTTCACCGACTGAGCGGGCACAGAGCTGATAGGGTCTGAAGCACTACTTCCGAATTTACTTGAAATGAAATGATATTTAATTGTCTCCCAAAAATCTGTTATAGGCATCCTTCAAACTAGGCTGTTATCTCATACTATAAAAATGAATCGCTGAATGTGTTGGTAAGCGCAAATCTCGAGATCAGCTGAACCGATTACACTAATTTTTTTTTTAAAATAATTATTCTTAAGCGGATCTACTCGCGTTTATTTATTATAAAGTTCAGTATAATTTCTCAATCATGTTTATAGTAATATTTTAGTTACCCTTATACGTGAACGTAAGGCATAAAACCCAAGACTGGAACATAAAACCTTGCAGGGTCTTTTCATATTTCATTCTTAAGGTCACCATTATACAGGTTTTTGGCTAGGTTAGAGAACACTGTGACCAATATATGTGTATTTGTTTTGTTAAACTTACTTGCACCTTTATGGCAGGTTACATCAGTCATATGGGTAACAATAATGTTTAGGTTATTTTTACCTATATTTTATTTTATTTTATTTATATATTTTTATATTTTATTAGGGTAAACAAATAATTGTACTATAAGTGGTAACAGCATCTTAAGTAACATTAAAGTATTAAGTAATTGTACAACCACCATCGTTTACCACTAATTAGAGAAAAAGAAAGGAGAGTTATTCAAAAAAAAAAGCTAACTTCTGAACTTCTGAATGACATAACTAACCAGATTAATATTATATTATTTTAAACAATGTATACTTCAGTTTAACATGAAATGCACTAAAAGTACACTTGAACTTTTTGCTATTTAGAAGGGCATATATTCTTCCTCATATCGAGCCCCTTATGATAAAGGCCCGACACCCATCAAGGATAATACACCCTGCCTGAACAACACCGCAGAGAGGGCAAATATATCAAGCGAGTGAAAGTTGGTATTATAGTTTTTAACAATTCTATTTAGTGGTGCCCTCTCACCAGCGTTGGTCCTGCAGGACGAAGTCATAAACAAATAATGTGGATAAGTATCCCGAATTCCGTGAGAACGACTAGGGATGCGATAGCTTATTCTGTTAGTTTGCTCAGTGCAATCAAATTTATTGTGACATAACTTGAACAGAAATAATTGATCCAGCATGATCCTCCTACTTTTTAATGAAGAAAGAGAGAACTTATTAAGTAAGTTTTCGTATGAAGATTTCGAGTGAAAACATTTGTAGTTAACTGAACGAAGGATTTTTTTTTACCTATAATGTAAAATTTAGGTTATTTTTACCAATAATGTAAAGTAATGTAATGTATTTAGAGGCTAAAAGTTCTGGCCTTGCCTTGACTTGAACCCGCGACCTCTGGCTAACCGTACCAGCGCTCTCCCAACTGACCTGATGGGCAAGTGCCGGCATCAGCGAAATTTCGAACCTCTTTACAATATTCTCTGTATTATTTACAGGCAGCGACATCTGGCTGAAGTAATTTGCATCACTTGCAGCCCCGAGCACCTACTTTGCAGTTAGGTTGTACATCGGAATGATATCGCTATACATACCCACATGATTATATTCTTTTTGTTGCACAAACCCGTGCTGAAGATAAAATTGTCCTCAGCACGGGTTAGTGCAACAAAAAGAATATAATCTGTAAAGGCCTATTTTATGGCCTATGTAAAACAATTGAATAATGCTTTAGCAATTAAAGTTGTTAATGGCAATCATGGAATCTTATACCTAGATATAGGTGGTACATATCTTATGTATTAGATTTAACAGGACTTGAGAAAAGATGGTCAGAGTGGAGTTTTTTTTCCTGATGACTTTTTCTCCACTTCACTACGGCCCGTAGGCAGCGGCTTTCACTTTCATGTTACATTGTACTTTTGCATTCAGCAAAGAAAATGGAAATTCTTTACATTGAAATAAATTGAATTGAATTGAATTTTGTTTATATCAGTCATCATATAGTTACGTCAGTCTTAAAGAACTCATGACCGACGCTCACCCCAGCCATAATAGTCGCCGTGACCGAACACAGTCGACTCATGACCAACGCTCACCCCAACCATAATAGTCTCCGTGACCGAACACAGTCGACTCATGACCGACGCTCACCCCAGCCATAATAGTTGCCGTGACCGAACACAGTCGATCAGAATCATCATCATCACAGGTTCATGTCTAGTGTAGTGACCACTGTAAGTGTTGTATGCGTATTTTAAAAACCTATTTTAGAGGCTAAATAATAAATAAATATTCATGGACATACTACACAGATCTCGTTAGCCCTATACTAAGTACAACTAAATGATTTGTGTTACAGGTGCCAACTTGACGGTAGATTTAATACAATAAATACATACATAACATCCAAGACCCGAGACAAACTAGAAAAGTTCGTTTCCTAGTTTGACCCGGCCGGGGATCGAGCCCGAGACCTTCGGTTTTACAGTCAGCGTGCCAAACCGCTGCGCCACCGAGGCCGTCGAAAAATTTCCTTCATGCCGGGACTGAAACCCGCGACCTCTGGCTAATCGTGCCGGAGGTCCATTTTTAGCCTCTAAAATAGGTTTTTAAAATTGTCCTCAGCACGGGTGCATTAAAAAGAATATAATGTATGTGTATTTGTTTATTATAATAAAAATATTTCATTTCACATAGTAGGCGTTCACTCCCCGAGGATTATCTGATAATAAATCCTCCCAGATTCGTCGTTGACTTATATGTTTTCGTTTCCGGCGTTTCTGAAGTCCTCGAATGGAACGATGCCTCTGTCAGTCCTGTGGCAAACGGGCGGCGATAATGACGGCGTAAGTTTTAATTGTGTAACTCGAGAGACGCGGGGCCCGCGCCTGATCGCCCGGAGATTGTACCCGCCAGGTGCTTTGGGCTGGTGTTACACTACGACAGTTCTAGGATTTCTAGGATTTCGTGAAATGATGAGTACAGGATGGCGTTAGGGCCGTGTCTGATTGTGTCTATAGAATGCTTTATTACACGATTGAAGGTAATGTTATTATCTACTAAGTATGCCTGAAATATAAATTACAAAGAATTGCAATGAAGTGAGCCTATAGCTATACTGATAGTTACTTAAGACGGTAACGTAAACACTGTAAAAGATCTAAGATTAAAATAAATACACTCAACGTATCACACATTACAAGTAAAGAGAAGACATTCATTGTTTACGTGGTGTGATATAACAAAAAATTATCACGATAAACATTTAACAGACCAAGATAAAGGAAAACAGTGAGAATGGACTTCTTAGATCAAGGACCTCATTTTATTATTTTTTTTGGTGTATAAAATAGATTACAAGCATTACACTATATCCACAGGATATACTATGTATGATATATGTACTGAGACACAGCTTCGCCACATGCAGTTTTGAGTGTCTTAATAAAGTATTAACTTTTAAGTATAAGTATCGTAATCATCCATTGTATGTCCCCACTGCTGGGGCACGGGTTTCTTCCTGCATCACATATATATTGTGTAAAACCGTAAAGTGAAACTGTTACCGGAAAGTGTGTAAATTCGTACAACTCTATGAATTAAGGTTTTTGGCTGAGTATGTCTTAAAATTAAATGCATCATGGATATTATCCAACTTCAAGATAAGGTAAACTCACCCTTAGGTTCAGGATTCGCTTACACAAAGAGAGGATGTATGTTAAAAATGAATTTCATCACAAAGTGAGGCTACCGCTGGTTCTATCAATTACTTAGAAAATAAAACCTGAATTTGACGACGGACTTGTAAAAGCGAAAATGTTGGTTTTCATTAATTGACTAAAGTAAATCCGGAGAATTCTGAGTTGTGACACAAAGGGGTGCGTGATTTTTACTTCAGAAATTACAAAATTTCAATCCCTTAGGGAAATGGATTTAAAGAAATCACTGTTTAGTGCTTAGCAAGCTTATACAAGAAATTTCGGTCTGGTCAATTAGTCTGACTTTCAGCAAGTCACCGTTAATATGCAGGTTTGTTAAAGGTCATTCAAAAGGTGGCGTAAAGACCGGGTCCCTCTAAAATGGTAAAGGATGGAGTGATGGCTGACCCGGAGAGGATACGCTTGCGGGGCTGTTCGTGTGTCTGTCCGTAGCCATGGGTTATTCAGCAATTTTTATTTCTACTTTCGAAAGAAACATAACTAATGTTCGACTTTTAAAGTTATTGATGGAAATAAGGGTAAAAAACGCTTTGATCTATCAAGTTTAAATGATTTAAAAATAGTCTTTCTGAAAAGAGTTTGTTATTGCATGTAAATCTAAATACGATACAAAATTTAGAATGTACCATATTCATTAGGCTTAACAATGTAATAATAAGGAAGAGCGGGGTATCTGTAACACAGGCTTCGACTTAGTACAGAGTGCTTAGTGCGAGTTTTTTAACTAGTCGATCGCGTTAACATAAACTCATATTTCTATGGCATCAAGGAAGCGCTATCTAGCGACAAGTATGGAAATTAAAATTGCTGAGTGCGAGTTGTAATGGTTTACGTTGAGAAGTGAACACGTTTACCAGCCAAAACA
>OW203746.1:14759172-14790876 GCA_934045075.1 Yponomeuta sedellus
GCATTTGCACCGGCTACCCGTATCTATTTCTCCTCGGCACATTCTCCAATTTGAGGTTGCCTGGAAGAAATTGCTTTTAGCAATAAGGCCGCCAATTGTATTTGATCTTTTGTATCTGCCGTTTTTGTAACTATTTTTCCGGTATACAATAAAGAATATTCTTATCTTATCTTAAACAAGTGAATAAGGTAAGTTAACACATCCCTTAAAGTATAGTAAACTGAGCTTTAATAATAATAAATAAATAAAAAACAATGGGCAAGTACCGGCATCAGTGAAATTTCGAACCTTTACAATACTCTCTGTAGTGCATTACTTACAGGCAGCGACATCTGGCTGAAGTAATTGGCATCACTTGCATAACCAATGACTTTGTTATGTAAGTTATGTATATATGCAAATTAACAGTAGCAATACTACTCGCTAACTGTGAAGGAAAACGTCGTGAGGAAATCCAAAACTGAGGTGCTCACATAACTCAGCGCGTGGTACAGTACTACACATCATAGAAGTCCCTTCGGGAATCTACGTTCGCGCAGACAAGGAGGAAGTTTAACGAAAGTACCCGAAGCTATAAGTACATTCAACATGATCTTTAACCGATACGGTTAAGGTGCAGAATTGGTTGCCGCAGTAGCGCTACCTATTTCGCTCACGCTAATATTGCCAAACTAATAGTCACCTGCATCGATGACTTTGAATCAACCAATAGCAACAAAGGCGCGCAGCCTGCCATAAAATGAAACTATCTGATTGGTCGATCAAATTGCCGCACATCCAAAATTTGGTCATCTGCGCAGGTACATACGCGAGACTTATTTCTTGTGTAGCAGTGTAAGTCCATAGGCACTCTTTACGAGAGAATGCCCATGCATTACACTGATAGACGTATCGGTATGGACCCTATCCTGTGAGATACTAGTTCTTAATGTTATCTTAATCCTATAGTAAGAATATTTTCGGGACTTAATCGCGTAGTAATTTATTGCTATTTTACCTCGACGTTTCGACGACGTTACAGTCACCGTGGTCACGAGAAGACTGATGGCTGGCACCCGTTCGCATCTTCGGCTGATGAGATTTCAGACTACCCTCAATCAGCCATCAAAAACGCGCGATTACTACAGAAAACATTCTAACTATGTGTACAAGTCGCAAAAGTTTAAAATATGGTAATCCTACACCATCTAAAATAAAACAATATCCCAGGTACTGATGCGTCCGAGTGGTTCCTTCACCCATCTATTGTGGGTGAAGGTACCACTGGACGCTATATAAATCATCTCATTAAGTAGATGCAAAAGGCCAATATTATTAAAACTACGATATAAAATTTTAGAGACCAGGGACTGCCACTTGCCACGATCCTGACAGATCACCTTCGCTTCGTCAACGTTCATAAGTCGTTGCATGCACGCACGCCGGTTCCGGGTACATCTTATCTGCTCCTTTGCTAAAACATCCCCTATTTGGTATATGTATGTCCGCCTGGGACGTCCCTTAACTGCTCTTCTACTCACATTCACAGTATATAATTGTTTTGTCAATCTTTCTTCCTTCATCCTCTCCACATGTCCAAACCAACGCAACACTCCTTTTTCAATTCTAGTCACTACATCCTCTTTCAGTCCACAACGTTCTCTAATCAGACTATTGCGTATCCCGTCATTCAAAGTAATAGGTACCACACATACTTCTCAGGGACCTCATTTTTCACCCCTCTGGGATACAGGCGTAAGGTTATGCATGTAACTATAAATTTGAAAAAATTGTGGTACAGAATTCAGAATTAAATACAGAATTTTTGGCATATTAAAAGCCAATAAAATATACGCATCATACGCCCAAAGTAATGGGTTTGCAAATGTTACGCCATTGTTAGCGTCCCTTTTGATCAGAGCTCAATGCAAAATAAAAAGGTCTTTTTATCCCATTAGCTGAAGCCGGGACACATTGTGCGTGACGTCACAAAGGCGTTTATTGCCTTTCGGCTGACTGAGGCACAATGTAGTGACAGAATAGGACGCAATTGGCTACTAAGCGCTCGTTGCTGGATTTAGAAAATCGCTACACTTTATCGTAGTTATATCTCATCCGATACAAGAAATGTGAATATGATTATGAGAAATAACTGCCTAAGATTATAAAGTGACACTGGTGTATTAATATTGTGGCGGTATTTATATGATATTATTTCCTCTTCCCATACATAATTTAATTATTAGTATGTATAGGGGAGGGCTATCCATATATTATGTAGTCCAGCAGTGGACTACTTAATATATGGGTGGAATTTTTAGCCTCTAAAAAGGTTTTTAAAATTGTCCTTAGCACGGGTTAGTGCATTAAAAATAAAAATAGTATAATCATGTGGGTGCAGTGATATCATTCCGATGTAAAAACCTAGCTACAAAGTAGGTAGTCGGGGCTGCAAGTGATGCAAATTACTTCAGCCAGATGTCGCTGCCTGTACGTAATACAGAGAATATTGTAAAGAGGTTTGAAATTTCACTGATGCCGGTGAGTCGCCCATTTTGAAAGAGCGCTGGCACGGATAGCCAGAGGTCGCGGGTTCGAATCCCGGCATGGGTGGAATTTTTAGCCTCTAAATAGGTTTTTAAAATTGTCCTTAGCACGGGTTAGTGCATTAAAAATAAAAATAGTATAACTACAAAATATAGCCTGAAGAAGAAGAACAATGTATGTATATCTTAAATATTTATTCATTTAATTATTTATATGTGTGATTTAAGTAAGTTTATATAAATTTCGTTGAATTTCTAATTTCAATAATTCTGTACTGCACCGACTACCCGTCTCTAATTTCTTTCTTGTGTCCGTCTATGCTTGCTTGGAAGAAATTGCTTTTAGTAATAAGGCCACCATTTGTACTATATTTTTATATAATTTTTATTGCTGTAATTTCTTAGTTTTTAAATTGACCTTTTTGCACCTACTTAATGAGATGATTTATACAGCGTCCAGTGGTATCTTCACTCACACTAGATGGGTGAAGGGACCACTCCGACGCTGTAGTGCCTGGGTCATGGTTTTTTATAGATGGTGTGACAGCTTAGTCGGCCTAGCCCACAGGAAAGACTAGTCAATACGTGCGGAGCCAACCAAGCCGCGGGTTTCCTCACGATGTTTTCCTTCACCGTTAGCGTGTGGTATTGCGACTACAAATTCGCAAATGTACATAACTTTGAAATTAAACAAAGTCATTGGTACATGCCCGCACTCGGGATCGAACCTGGGGCTCTCGCTTGCCAGTCTATGGTTCTACCCACTGAGCTACCACCGCTTCTTTCTTAGTACAATAAAGAATATTCTATCTATCTATATTTATTAAGTCTATCTTTAGCTCACAGAAAAAACCTATCTTCACAGAAAAACATTGTAAGTCTGTGTCAGTTCACGCTGTATATTAGGATTCAATTTCCGTGAGTTTCACATTTGGAGTGACACATGACATGACTGATGGATGAGGCTGTGTTGATTTGCGCTGTATTAATGCAATGGTCAGTGCCTCTGCCTATCTTTAAAGGTATATGGGCTATGTCGCAGCATAAGGCTAGGCGCATGTTGAGACGCAGACGACGCAGCACAGTTCAGTACAGGGCAGGCGCCCACCGCATGCTGCGACGCAACTATTCGCTCTATTCCTTGGCATTCTCACCCCTAATAACTCTTCCAATGTCTTTTTTAATAGTCTGGATGATTTGTATCATGCAAATAAGGTTCACAGCGAACTGGTTCAGATAAATGTTCAGCCATTGCAACAAAATTGCTACTAAACACGCCTCGACGTGCTCGCGTCGCGCAGAAATCTGTGCCAGCACCACAACGAGACCCGGGCAGGCACATGACTGCGTCGCACGCGCCTGCGCCACAGCGTACGTAGCTCAACGAAGTTCCATGCTTTACAAAAATCTGCGCTGTACTGCGTCTCAACATGCGCCCAGCCTAACTATGATCGCAATGTGAGGATGGGCGAATCAATCTCGCGCGTGTTTATGCAAATTACTGTCACAAGCGACCGCTCGCTTAATGCCGCGTCACAGACTAAGCATGGGCGAAAAGTTTCCTCTGCCTCGTTTCTTATCAACGATACAATTGGGTATTGTCCCTAAGGGAAGTGTAGGTAACTGGACACTTTAGCAAATTCCCGCCAAGAAGATCGTATGCCTGGAGACGGCCTGTCCGACTAATATATACTAAACGGGTCTAATTGCCATTATATGTAATTTATTAGGTAAAACGTATTTAGTTAATTACCTTAACATGCACCTTAATATTATAACTTTGAATATTTATTATACCTAAATGAACGTGTGTGTATGTTTTGGGGGCTTTCAAATGGTTTTGAGCTTCAAGCTCAAAACCATGAACTTTTAATTTTATATAGTTTTCTGATTAAATCAGAAAACTTTATAAAATTAAAGGTTTACAATCAGACTAAGTATCAGTTTTTGTACTCACTTACTCACCCGCGGGAAGAATTTGGGTTGGTGATATTCTCAGTAAGGCCGACACCACACAGCAGTTTCTTTTAATAAACACAAATAAATCGAAACTGGTTTTGCTTTTAAAGTGTAAATGCTTATACTATTTTTATTTTTAATGCACTAACCCGTGCTAAGGACAAATTTAAAAACCTATTTAGAGGCTAAAAATTTCACCCATGCCGGGATTCGAACCCGCAACCTCTGGCTATCCGTGCCAGCGCTCTACCAATTGAGCCAATGGGCGACTCACCGGCATCAGTGAAATTTCGAACCTCTTTACACTATTCTCTGTATTACGTACAGGCAGCGACATCTGGCTTAAGCAAATTGCATCACTTACAGCCCCGACTACCTACTTTACTACGAAGAGGTTGTAAAGAGGTTCGAAATTTCACTGATGCCGGTGAGTCGCCCATTGGCTCAATTGGTAGAGCGCTGGCACGGATAGCCAGAGGTTGCGGGTTCGAATCCCGGCGTGATGGGTGGGTGAATTTTTTAGCGTCTAAATAGGTTTTTAAAGTGTAAATGCATTGAAGTAAAAGTAAGTCGTTTTTAGTATTCTTTAATTTGTAAAACCAAGAGCATCTACTAACAAACTGTTATGCATTTTGGCAGAAACCAACTTCTGTATTGTTCCGTATTATTAAATAAACGTCTACAATCAATCAAAAATAAAAATGCATTTATTGCGGCCAACAATAGAAGAAGTTTGATAAAAGGAGAAATAACAAATAATGAATAAAGTCTTGATAGTTGGCGACAAAAGGTATGTGACAGACTGTGCCACTAGACAAATACAAAGACAAAAAACAAAGATTCTTATTTGTGAAGCATGAGTTCATTGATAGGATGTAGATATATAAAAAAGACAAAACAATGACTATAGACGGCGCTGTTTTTCAGCATTCACCAACTTAAAAACTAACTGCAAACTAGTTCCTAATCCTGATGATGAGTGTTACGAAAATTTACGAAAAATTGCTTTACGAAAAGATTGACATAGTAAATAGATTTTTAAAATAGAAATCTACTATATTGATTGATACTTTATTAAAAAGTAAAGTAAATCTTTATTTCTTACCATAAGGAGCAACATATTATAAGCCTTGAGGGCTTTACAAAGACACTTAAAGGCTAATGGTACAATTATCAATTCAGCTAATTGCCAAACTAGGTGGTCCTGTATTTTGGCAATTAGCTTTTATATGCTTAAGCATTTATCATATAAGAGTATTTCAACTTAAAAAATTACATTCTGTTTGCTGAATGTCAATTTACTATGTTACAAGCTTAGTCATCCGACAGAGAACCAAAGTTATCGACATAGCTCAGAGAATCGGCAAGCTTTAGTGGCAGTGCGCTGGCCATGTCTCGCGAAGAACCGACTACCGTTGGAGTAAACGTGTTCTTGAGCGGAGACCGCGACTCGGCAAACGTAGAGGACGCCCTCCGACCAGGTGGGATGACGATCTGCGAAAAACTGCAGGCAGATGCTGTATGCGGCAAGCTGAAGACAGGGCGCTCGTTAGGGAGGGTTATGTCCAGCAGTGGACTACATAATATAGCCTGAAGAAGAAGAAGCTAAGTCAAATAAAAGAAAATAACGAAGCCGCAGATGTGCTTCTATTTGAGACCTTATGTGTAATATTAACATCAACTGTCCTATTTCTCGTTCATGTAAGACCGGAGCTTACAGTAAAACGTTATATTTTTCCCGTTTCGTTTCACGGATTAGTCTGGCAACTTTCATCATCAAATCAATTTTATTTCAACGAAAAACATTTACATTATTTTTGCTGAATGTCAACGTACAATGTAAACTGTAAACCGCCGCTTTCGCGCCGTATTGTAGTGCAGAAAAAAGGCAGCGGAATAAAAACCTCCACTCTGACAATATTTTCTTAAGTCAAAGCTTAACCCTAAATGCCAAAGCACTAGTTGGTTCACAAAAGTGAGGAAAAGATAAATGCTGAGGACACACTTGGTGTTTGGTGTCGGCCTAGAGAATAGCACAAACCCTATTCTTCCCGCGGGTGTCGTAAAAGGCGACTGAGGGACACCAACTTGTGTTCAGCAGCGCCCCTGCAGTACAATTCTACCGAACTGCGATCCCCAACCCGCATGCCCAGCGTGGGGATTATGGGCATTACCCCCTATGATAGCACAACGTGGCGCTTTTTAGGGGAGGGCTATGTCCAGCAGTGGACTAGAATAGCCTGACGACGACGAGGACACACGAACAGCACTCGTTCACGAGCATAACGCAGTGGTCAGCCATCATCAGTCTCAACCGTTTTGGAGGGAGATAGATGACCCGGCCACCACGCCACCATTCGAATGCATTTAGCAAACTTCCAGATTAATTATTCATATTATGAACAATTAAACTTATTAAGTAAATTAAACTAATGACAGATTTCCATAGGGTAACCCATAGGAATAAATTTTTAATCTAGTACTTATTTCTTTATGTATTGAATCTACGAGTTTGTTTTGTACATTTTCACTCGGCTTTTTTCATCAAGTAAAGCGGTCGTTTATCAGGATGTCCATATAAATACGAATCTGTGGCTTAACTCATCAAAACACAATTTAAAGTTACACTTAAGCAGTTTGTAAACCCATCTTTTGCTTCACACTTTTAAATTATCGTTGTATTTGATATGGTTTAATTTGTCCAAAAACAGTCAATTGTTATAATTTGTATATAAAGAATTTTGAACAGTAACTGGTCAATAAATGTATTAGCTATTTGGTATATACGCAATTTATTTGTTTCCTTATACAGAAAATTATTAAGTTATGTTCCTACAGTTATGTTACTTTTTAGTATGCTAACATAACACTGCTGAGGCACGGGTCTCTTCGGTTAAGGTTAGGCCATACTACACCACGCGGGCCAAGTCCGGGTTGGTGGATGATTGTAAAACAATGGCGGGCCTTACTGTCAGGAGTTATCAGGCCGCACATAAGGCCTCTGACATGGTTTAACGACTGCCATTTCCTGACAGCCGGCACCAACGGCTTGACGTGCCTTGTGAAGCACGGAAGCGCTCGGAATAATGCCACTAGCAGTAGTCACTGGACGGTCACCCACGACCGCGCCTGTTGTCGCGGTTGCGTTGTCATTAACTCAAGTGATTGATTCCAATCACTCGGTTCGACTAGGCCGCGAGCATTTCACTAGGTCACAATCTGTTCGCTAACATTACATAATTATACAATAAAGTGTTCGTGTAACAATGATACTATTTAAGCGTTTACTATTTCTATTCGAGACAGGCGCCGATTTTCGAATAACACCAGGCAGTTAAAGAGCGTGACATAATGCGACGACGCGTGACGTGTCGCGACATGCGTGTCTGTCACTTCACGTATATGTCAGAAATGCTCAGAGTGCTTAGTGCGAGTTTGACAGATCCAATCGAATAACTTTACTACCGCGTTAATCGAGCATTGAGTATTGAGTATGAGTAAGTTAACCGTTCGAACTGGCAAAACGCTGTCACAGTACAACTCGCACTCGCGTTTATTCGTGTTTTGGCTGGTAAACGTGTTCACTTCTCAACGTAAACCATTACAACTCGCACTCAGCAATTTTAATTTCCATACTTGTCGCTAGGTGGCGCTTCCTCGATGCCATAGAAATATGAGTTTACGTTAACGCGATCGAGTAGTTAAAAAACTCGCACTAAGCACTCAGGGTCTTACGGTGAGATGTTTTTGCTGAGAAGCCCAGGCAATAGATTTTTGAAACAAAAGAAGGATTATATCCTAGTACATTTGAATTTCGATTAAAATTGAAAATGAAAGCGTTTATTTCCATTAATCAGCAATACAACCGAATTATTAAAGATATTTGTATGTTTGGTTTCTTTTTGGAAATATATGGACGTATGAGTAGGTATTATCATGCCGAGAAAGCACCCATTTAGTTGGTCTGAAGTTTATAGTATATTTAAAAATATCATGTCTTTTCAAGAGTACAAACAGTCTTACAAAAGACATGAACAATACATATGTTTTGATTTGTAATATTTAAGCATTGATTTTATGGTAAATAAAATATTTTCCCTTTCATTTGCTTCATAAATAAATAGACCTATAGTTTTCGAATTTACAATACTTTACAACATAAAATATTAAAAAAAAGTATTTAAATAAATCTTCGGTTAATTTGTTTGATTATAATTTGTTTGAATCGAACCCACGACTAGTGATGTAAAAGAACGTTTTTTTTCTGAAGTTAAAAAAAAAACGGTTTTTTTTTTCAGGGGGACGTTTTTTTTCGTAGTTTCTCCTCTGCACTCTTAAATATAAATCTGACTCTGACCGATGGTATGAACGACTTAAGAAGAGGTCAAAGTAGTCAAGGACAATACAAAGCTCTTTATGGGTAGGAATGTAGGTGTCATATTCGAAGATTACTTTCTCTGTTACGTTCCATTATCCAAGATTTTGAACGCACAGCTAGCTAGGCTAGAGTAAGTAAGGTCTTATATCATTTTCCATGTTTGTTGTATGATATCTTGAAGTCAATGTCTACTTTCCTCCACTGTAATCAGTACTACCAATAAATTGCGCGCGAAAGTAACCGAACATGCTCGGATAGTCGAGAGACATCCTTCGAGTGTCTCCGGTAGAGATTTTATGGTTATTAGAATATTGACTATTATTGCTTGGTAATTTTGCTGTTTTGCGAGACTTCGTCGTGTGGGTGGTATTTTGTTTATGAAAAACGATAACATTTTATGTTTGATTCCATCATTTAATGAATAACACCTTTTCTAAAAAAAAAAAAAAAACAAGTTTAAAAAAAAACAGCATTGCCATGTTTTTTTTCAGTTTTGAAAAAGAAAGAACAATTTTTTTTTTCTATTTGCATCTCTACCCACGACCTTTGTCTTAGTGCGAACGTTTACACCAACGAGGCAGTCAATATGACTCTTTTGAATAACTATGCACTACAGAAACTCGCCCTAGTGGACGCGCGACTTGTTTAAAAACTACGCGCTGATTACTTCGAAAACTAATAGGAATCGCTTGCTTCCAATCAAATTATTGTACATTTGACGCAGTGAATTGAAAAACGGAACTTACTTTTCAGGAGTTAAATGTGAAATTTCTGCGATACCATCGTCGAAAATTCAATCGCTGCAAAAGCGATAAACGTGAACATAACCAACGCATTTTGTGATTTCAATTATTAAGAGCTCATTGCAGCAAAGGATGAATGATATTTCGATATATTTTAACGTGCGACGAAAGAAAACAAGAGTTATTTACCAACGTTATTTTTAAATATATATTATTATATACTTATTATCCTACTTAGAAATAGATTTAATTAGTGGAAATCCTCTAAAAGGCTAGATAAGCCTAGGCTTCAAAGATAAAATTTTGCACTAGTTACGTAAGTAAATGTACAATTCAAGCTTAATGCAAGAAGCGTTCTCTTCCAGCAAACCTTTAGTGTCAAAAAGAGTACTTTTATTACAAATCGAAAAAACGACGTGACTGCTGGATAAGTATCCAGAATGGTACCTATATCCCATCCTGTAATGTACTTATAAACCAATAAATAAATATTGATGGACATATTACACACTTCTCGTGAGCCCCATACTAAGTACAACTAGGTGATTTGTGTTACAGGAGCTAACTCGACGATAGATTTAATACAATAAATACTTAGATAACATCCAAGACAAACTAGAAAAGTTCCTTTCCTAGTTTGACCGGGGATCGCACCTGAGACCTTCGGTTTTAGGTTTTTAGCGTGTAAAACCGCTGCGCCACTGAGGCCGAATAGACGCCACACGGTTAGTGAGCTCTATGCCAACGATTACAACCTCTCCATCGGTACATTCGGTTAGGCTGTGGAATGCACTGCCACAGAAAATATGCGCTAGTCCCACAGTTGGTACATTTAAGAAGCAGTTGAATAAGCACTACATATTTATCTCTATCATAACTTTCAGCTTTATATTTATTTATATTATTTTCTATGTATTTTATTTATTTATATTTACAGGTATTTAGTTTATGTAGGGTATCACTTTTGGTTAGGTTATTGTTAAGGGTTTTTGGAGTCTATGTAGTTTATTTTGTACACGTATATAGACCCGTTTTTTATTGCTGCTACGACTCTCCAAGGTTTGCTGGACGAAATCTATTACAGAGATAAGCTCGCCTTTGAACATGTTATTTGAGTGAATTTCAATAGGTCTTATAAAATCTTCATTTCCATGTACTTTTTTATCTTAAGGTTTTTTTACAAAACAAAACTCTTTTATTGTTGTTTTTGATAATGTATGTACTCTTGCTTAGCATCTATCTGATAACTTAAAAAACTAGCGAGATAAACTGGTCTAAAAATTTCGTGCCACGGCGATGAAACATGAGTGCACGACAATGAAACAAGCGTCCACGGCAATGAAATAACTGTGCCAAAGGCATGAAAGAATCAACCCACGGAAATGAAAACATATTTTATTTCTCCGAGAGGGAAATGCAAACCCAGATATGGGCCGTTTCTTAATTTTTGACGTCTTTTTTTTCAGCCAATCTTTTTCTCTCCTCCTCAGATAATTTTGATTTGGGCATCTTAAAAATAAACAATCCATTATTAAAATCGGTGCGTTCGTTTGTGAGGGTGTATTATACGATTGATAAAGTACTAAATGTTACCTATAAAAGATGATAAAATACATTTTCTTTGCCTAGTCATAACATGGTGATGAAAACAAAAGTCACGGAAATGAAATACTTGGCCACGGCAATGAAAATAATTTGTTTTATAAAGCATGGCAATTAATTATCTTTCATTGATGTGTCTTTTTTTTCAATACCATAGCAAATTTCGCTCACGGAAACCACAGCAACGAAAACACGGTGATGAAAATCGAGGCAATAAATAGAAATAACAAAAAATCTATTAACCATTCGACAAAATAAACACTTGACAAATAATCATAAGAGAAATAGCGTTCTATCAAATGTTTACTTAAGATGACAATCTTAATTTAAATAGAAGTTATACCTATCCACGGCAATGAAAGAAAAAATGTCCAGCAAGAAAAAAAAATTGACTTAACGAATATTGCGAAAACGCAGGTACGTGCGCACGTCCTTCTGCGACGAGCACTTAGGCGGCATTAAACACAAACGTTTCGCGCACCGAGATGGGAAACAAGTCGTTAGGTAAAACAATATACTTGAACATGATTAGGACACGGCGATTAACGGTAGTTCTTTAAATATTTCAGTAAATGTATTTCGTAACAATACTTTGACTATTAATGTATCAAATAAAATTAGTTTTTAGTACAAAGAACCAATAGATGTTTATCAATGAAGAATAATACACAAAAAGGTGACGTGCGGACAAACATGGCAATGAAAGATTTTGGGATTGAATATTTTTTTTTTGGAGTATCCATTATTCTTATTAACAAAATGTTTAGTGCTACACATAGATTGCCATATCATCTAACCGTAAAAAAATGTTAGAACATTGACACTTTCTTTTTTATTACCAATTTCATTGGTGCCACGCAATTTTTAGTTCCGCGAAATTCACCCATTTCTCATGTAGGTAATGTCCTATTTAATGTTTCGTGTGCAATAAAACATAATAATTACTCTGTAATAATTACCTCTAACGTAAAACGCGTATTCCGATTTTCTCACTATGTTTTTCTCCTACCAGCTCCGTAACCGATCCTTTGACCTAGAAACTAAAGCGTGCTAAAGCCCTCTACACTTCACTAAGTCCCGAGTGACGGAGTTCTACCCGATTAGGGTTACCAGATCCTAACATAAGATTCCCGGATGTGTAGTGTAGTGTGATGCCTCACCCCTTTTTATTTAAATATGTATGCAATGTATCAATGTCAGGATGGGTGACCTTCCCGTGACTACCGCTAGAGGCATTTTTCCGAGCGCTTCCGTGCTTCACAAGACACGTTAAGCCGTTGGTGCCGGCTGTTTTATAATTGCAGTCGTTGAGCCATGTCAGAGGCTTTATGGGTGGCTTGAAAACTTCTGACAGTAAGGCCCGCCACTGTCTTACAATCCTCCCCCAACCCAGACTTGGCCCCTGTGGTGGAGTATGGCCTAACCTTCCTGTGATGCAGGAAGAGACCCGTGCCCCAGCAGTGGAAATACAAGGGTTGGTAACGAAATGTCACCACAGTATAGATGATATGACTCGTTTGCACTATTTTTGTGTGATAATGTTTTATGCACTATATGGACAAAATAATGGGTTATTGATCTATACCTTGTAATGCGCGTAATGCGTTTGAATAGTAAGACAGGCCGTGGTTTCGGTTTGAATGATTTTTCATGGTATTTTCTGGTTACCGTAGCACTAGGAATCTTATGTATTATTATTATTATAAGTTAATTATTGCACACAAAATAGATAAAGAGGTATTATTATTATTTTATTAATTACAATTCATGTAATGTGTCACCTCACGTCTATACTGTATTCCAAAGCGGTAGGCAGAGACCAGAATTGTTCACTAGTCATAGTCCTAATAAACAAAAATAAAGAAGATTTTGTTAACATTCATTAAACGCCGCGTTTATGCGCATCATTAATATCGTTGAATATTTTTTTACTATTATAAAATTCCTGTGGGCTAGGCCGACTAAGCTGTCAGGATGTTATAGGTGCTGGGCAAGCCTACACCATCTATAAAACCATGTCCCAGGCACTACAGCATCGGAGTGGTCCCTTCACCCATCTAGTGTGAGTGAAGATACCACTGGACGCTGTTTAAATCATCTCATTAAGTAAATGCAAAAGGCCAATATTATTATTATAAAATTCGTAAGAAGGTACTCACCGTCAAATATAAAATTTTATAAAACCTATTCAGAAGCAAAAAATGGTTTTACAATTGTCCTTAGCATTAAAAAAAGTAGTATAAATATAATAAAATGTAATAAACGAGCATAAATCTGTATAGAAACAGTTTTAATTATAAATATAAATTTAACAAATCTGTTTACCTGGCAAAGGACACTCATTTATTATCTAATTAATTATTCTTATTGTACACAAAACATTTAACAAGACATTACAATATGATAAATCACTTGTACAGAGACTCGTCCCGGACTCGTGGGTAATTTTGTGTGAAATAATAAAAATGAACTGAATAAATATATAAAAAGTATTAATTTAACACTAGTAAATTATAGTTACAATCAAATAAAGAACTAAGTTAGATCAGCGACGTATTGAATTATTTTAAGGCATTGGTGAAATCCCGCTACTCACCAAACTGGAAAACTGTTACTTATATGTTTTTATTTATATATGTATAAGTATTTATTTTGTACTTTTTAAATTGTGTAATTGTAAATAATTATATATTTTCAATCTTCTGATACTAGCTACAAAAATCTTTTCAACTTTATTATGTTTATATATGCTACGTGCGGTGGTAGCTCAGTGGGTAGAACCATGGACTGGCAAGCGAGAGCCTCAGGTTCGATCCCGAGTGCGGGCATGTACCAATGACTTTGTTTAATTTTAAAGCTACGTACATTTGCGAATTTATAGTTGCAATACCACACGCTAACTGTGAAGGAAAACATCGTGAGGAAACCCGCGGCTTGGTTGGCTCCGCACGTATTGACTAGTCTTTCCTGTGGGCAAGGCCGACTAAGTTGTCAGAATGGTATAGGTGCTGGGCAAGCCTACATCATCTATAAAACCATATCCCAGGCACTATAGCGTCGGAGAGGTCCCTTCACTCATCTAGTGTGAGTGAGGATGCCACTGGGCGCTGTATAAATCATCTCATTGAGTAGATGCAAAAAGGCCAATATTATTATTCTTATGCTACGTGCATGTAACATTGTTCTTTTAATCAACTCCATCCAAAGGTTCTCTGGAAAAGATCGGTCTCAGCGATGACCACCAATTGTATAACATTAATTAGATTTAAAAAATATAGGTTGTATTCTTTCTATCTATAGGTAGGCAGCTAAGTATATAAGTGTGTGCCGAAGATACTTTTACAAATTTCGGTAAATTAATTTCACCTGGTAACCCTGAAGCTGACAACCGCAGACTTTGACAAAATATGACACGTAACTTACATTTTTATTCCCGTCCTAGTGGGCGGCTCTCGGGGGGGAGGGGGAGGGGGGGGCGAACCACCCCGCTTCGCCGGATCGAACTAGAGGGCTATTGACTGCTGATTGATGAGCCAGATATAGCATTCCTGGGTGGAGTAATGCCACAGCGCGCTGCGGTCGGGTAGGTCAGAGAAGAGGAATCATAAAGCACGATGAAATGTTACATATTTAATGGGTATATGCGGGTCTAATCGCGATTATTGAACGGTTCATACGGATCTACCCGTTAAACATATCGCAGACTTATACAAAGTTATCTATTAAAAGGAACTAACCGCGATTATTAATTAATAAATACGTTATGCCTGAATTCAGGCATAACTTGTTTATTCTATAATATAAAAAAATAATCGCTGAAGGTGTTGGTAAGCGCAAATCTCATGAGCAGCTGAACCGATTTCGCTAATTATTTTTTTAAAATATTCCTTGAAGTACGAGGATGGTTCTTACGGAAAGAAAAATAAAAAAAAAATTAAAAATCGACTGTTACGCGGTACCTACGAAGTTTGCTGGGTCAGCTAGTCTTCTCTATAATATAAAAATGAATCGCTGAATGTGTTGGTAAGCGCAAATCTCGAGAGCAACTGAACCGATTTTGATAATTATTTTTTTACAATATTCCTTGATGTACGAGGACGGTTCTTACGGCGAGAAATATAAAAATAAGTAAAAAATCGACTGTTACGCGGTACGAAGTTCGCTGGGTTAGGTAATTATAATAACAAGGACCTCAAAGGATTTCTAAATAAATAAATTTCTTCTTCTTCTTCTTCTGATTTCGACAGAGGAGATGGTTTCAAGCTTTCGAGCACGTGGTATCCAGTGCTAAGTGCTAATACAAATGACGCTGCTTAACACCGGACCCGTCCGCGGACGTAAAAAGGGTTGTGTGTCGGCCTGCTGCGAAAAAATAGAAGTGACTTGAGAGTAGACCACCTATTCATAATTCATTTATTGATCTGTGAGTCGCAAGCACATAAAGATGTTATAAGTTTAAGAAGTTGAGTTGCTATGTGTTCTAGGTACCTAAACGGGCAAAGAAATCATGTCCAATTAGATTATATTTAATATTAAATTGCAATAGTCAAATCAAAATTGTAATAATCTCTCTCTCTAAATTAAATAGTTACGTTACGTTACGTTATCAACCCTTATATGTCCCCACTGCTGGGGCACGGGTCTCTTCCTACATCGCAGGAAGGTTAGGCCATACTCCACTAAATAGTTAACCTACGATAAAATAAAAAAAAATGTCAAATACAAAGTTGTCAAATCATTACATCTTATCAGCAAAGAAATCTTTTACGTCATAGTAGCATTTATTTACTAAAATGTAATTTAGTCTTCTTTTGAATATTTAATGTTTTAATTTCATCGGGTAACTTATTATAATTTTTTGGTGCCATAGTGCTTTTTTGCTTAAAAGTAGTTTTACAAGGTCCGATTTAGAGTTTGTGTGGATGGCGTATCGACCTGTATCGGTTTTCGTGAGCTTTCGGAAATAGTGTTTCATTAAATAACGACGGCCTCGGTGGCACCAATACTTGTGTTTATGTCTTGCTTCGGCTTAAAAAAGTAGGAGGCAGGGCGTTACGTTAACTAACCGCATGGTTATATACTTAATTTTTAAATATGCGCTAACCCGTGCTAAGGACAATTTAGCCCTTCGCTTATTAATTTTAGCCTCTAAATAGGTTTTTAAAATAACCGCATGGTGCTTGTGGGATTTCCGGCGGAATTAAGCAAAGTAATTTTCACATGACTGTTATCTATATTATTTTGGATGCATTTCTAGTATGAAATCTATCGTCGAGTTAGCACCTATAACACAAGTCATTTACATTTAATCAACTAATACAAGTCATTTAGGTACTGTACGTAATACAGAGAATATTGTAAAGAGGTTCGAAATTTCACTGATGCCGGTGAGTCGCCCATTAGCTCAGTTGGAAAGAGCGCTGGCATGGATAGCCAGACGTCGCGGGTTCGAATCCCGGCATGGGTGGAGTTTTTAGCCTCTAAATAGGTTTTTAACAAGTCATTTAGTTGTACTAGTTGTTGTATTTTAGTCATTTAGTTGTTGGGCTAACGAGATCTGTGTAATATGTCCATGAGTATTTTTTTTAATGCTATTATGGATTTCCGCTAAGTGACGCCTGATTCCATACAATATCCCACTATACGCGTTGCGAATCATAAGGAAATACGAAAAAATATTGCTACTACATATTCACTTCAGTGTAACTGTGAGGAAATCTGAGGATACCTCAGGAGTACCCATACCCTCAGCTCTTTGAATTGCCTATCTACGGAGGGCACGCGTGGTAATTAACATAACATTTACATACAGGCACATACATTGCTTCTGGCCCCACACTAGGATACCCTGTGCCGTGGGAACTAGAAACAACGACATCACAAACATGTAAACATCCAAGACCTGGGGTTTTTTGTTCCCAGCCGGTATTCGAACCCGGGACCTCTTGCATGGTAGGAAGATGCGCTACCTACTATTAAGCTCAGACTCTCTCTCTGAGAGAAGTCCTGTGCCCTATAGTGGGTCGTTTATAAGCTACATAATGAGATGATTTATACAGCGTCCAGTGACACCTTCATTTACACTAGATGGGGGAAGGGACCACTCGGATGCTGTAGTGCCTGGGACGTGGTTTTTAGATGGTGCAGGCTTGCCCAGCACCCATATAATCCTGACAGCTTAGTCGGCCTAGCGCAGGAAAGACTAGTCAATACGTGCGGAGCCAATCAAGCCGCGGGTTTTTCCACTATGTTTTCCTTCACAGTTAGCGTGCGGTAATTCGCAAATTCGCAAATGTACTTAACTTTGAAGTTAAATTAGCGGAATTCGCGCACCGACTAAATCCCCGTGACCAAACTAGTTTAGTCGCGCGCCTACCTCAACTTTTTATCATTGCTAGATTTTTGTAATTTACATCTGATTTTAGTTCTGTAAAAAGATTCATCATCTTGAATATATGTACCCCATATGTAAGCTACACGTAAGCTACATATAAGCTACACAGGAAATTAAAACCAAACCACATTTTAAACCACATTAAAACCAAAACACAGACGACCTCTGTGGCGTAGCGGTAGCGCGTCTGCGTACCATGCAAGAGGTCCCGGGTTCGATTCCCGGCTGGGAACAAAAAAAAGCCCAGGTCTTGTATGTTTACATGTTTGTGATGTCGTTGTTTCTGGTTCCCACGACACAGGGTATCCTAGTGTGGGGCCTGAAGCAATGTAAGTGCTTGTATGTAAATGTTATGTTATTTGTATGGCAATTGCGTTCGGAATCACCCCATTAACGTACTGCAAAGGCGCGACTTTTGACGTTTGAGCGCGTTAAAACGTGTGACTCCCGACGTCATGCATAGCAGAGATATTCACCCCTCTATCTCTTTCACGTTCAACACTGCTAACAGGCACTTTTTCGGGTAGAGTAAAAAAATCGGCCAAGGGGGAGTTGTACTCGCGCTTAAGGGTTCCGTACCACTTAAGTACAAGTAAAGTACAGTATGTTCATCCTTACTTGTCCATTTTAGTAAACAAGATTCTACCTATTTCGAATAGAAACAGCAAACGTTGAAATAGTATCATTGTCACACGAACAATTTATTTTATAGTTCTTGTTATGTAAGCAAATTTGTTTGTGGCAAAATAAATAATTTAGTAAAGTAGACTTTCAAGTCGAAAACGAAGGGACCTAAGATACTATTTTAGATAACACGCTGCCAATTTTATTAAAAATTGTTCACGAGCTTTCGAGAAACGTTCTGGTTTTCGTTTAGTTTCCAGTTCTGGCAACAAATGTCAATTTTGAGTTTAGAATCTTGTTTAGTAAGTTTGTCAAGTAAGGAACAATACACTGTTTGAAAGAAGTAAAAAAATACCTTCCATGTGGAACACACAATGAGACTAACTGTTGTTTTTTTTTTCTTAATATCGGCTATTTTTGGTCAATAATTTAAACACTTAAAGTCACTTTAAATAAGTTAAAGTCATTTGTAACTTTTTTTGTGGTAAGGATGTAAAAAACTTTAAAACGTACAATTTCAGTCTTTGTCTTTTAGTCCGGATCTACTTACGGGTGTTGTTATATCGGAAGAGTCCGACCAGGTTTCACTCCAATTCGCAGAGCTTAATCATGGTGAGCAGAGACGGAGCGTGGTCGGTTGCTCGTCTTACACTGGGGCAAGCGCGCAGTAGTAATAAGTAAAATTCCGTAGAAATCGTTAATAGGCTATGTTATGGATCATTAATGTTAAGTTTTCTTGTTAGTGAGTTTGCTCTAGATTTCCCTATAATTTTTTTTATAATTTCATATTATTTTTATTTGCAAGTAATATGTATTTTAGCTACAATCAAGAACAATAATTATCTAAGAAATTTAAAATGTACATGACCTGGCATATCACATAATATTTGTTATTGTCAAAATTTAATAGACAATCCTCCACAACATTCGGCAAAAACATAACCATAACTGTTCGTCAGTTAATAGACAGACATACATCAGCGCTATAGTGATGGGTCCCTTTAACACCGTCCAGGTAGGGAACCCCAAAAAAACCCTCCATATGTATCAGCGTTCCCTCCGCGAATCAAACATCAAGCTCGCGGACAGGCGATGCATCGCAAACAGGGTTTTTGGCGCTCACCCGCGCGCGGTTTGAGCCACAGAGGAATAGAACTAGAAGCTACACTATAGTACTGTAACGATACTTCTTTATAAAGTTAAGTAAAAGTTTATTTCTCACCATAAAGAACAACATTAAGGAACGGTATTATAAGCCTTGAGGGCTTTACAAAATCACTTAAAGGCTAATGGTACAATTATCAATTCAACAAATTGCCAAACTAGGTGGTCCTGTATTTTGACAATTAGTTTGTTTTGTACATAACGTACAGATCTATTTCAGACATTATTAATTTAAGTATTGTGCGTCTCAAGTATACAGATGCATTGGTGAATATGGTTAGTTATTACTTAATTGTATGTGAATGTGTGTGTGTGTGTGTGAGCCTGTATATGTGAGAGAGAGCGTGATGTGTAAGTTGCAGCATATGAGTAGAGAGCTGTAAGAATTTAATAATTTATAGTAGCTGGCCGGCGTAGCCGTCTAGGCAGAGTTTAAATAATATTTGACGAAAATCGTTACGTTTTGTTTAGGTGTCAGTCGTGTTGAGACCCGCAGCTAGGCTAGGGTTTCGATATAAAAATGATACTAAAAAGTTTTATTGCCTCTAAACCCCGGCTGGGGACAAAAAAAAACCCCAGGTCTTGGATGTTTACATGTTTGTGATATCGTTGTTTTTGGTTCCCACGACATAGGGTATCCTAGTGTAGGGTCAGAAGCAATGTATGTCGTCGTCATCGTCGTCGTCGTCAGGCTATACTAGTCCACTGCTGGACATAACCCTCCCCTAAAGAGCGCCACGTTGTGCTATCATAGGGGGTAGTGCCCATAATCCCCACGCTGGGCATGCGGGTTGGGGATCGCAGTTCGGTGGAATTGTACTGCAGGGGGCGCCGCTGCCCAATCCCCGGTTTGTGTCCGTTAGTCGCCTTTTACGACACCCGCGGGAAGAATTGGGTTGGTGGTATTCTCTAGGCCGACACCACACAGCAATGTATGTGCCTGTATGTAAATGTCATATTATGTTATGTTAATTTAGAGTTTTAATAAGTAGTGCGCTACAGTACCATCAAAAGCATCAAAAGTAGTGCCACGGTAAAGCTCCTATCATTTAATTTTAAAGCAATCAAATCTTGGAAAACTATTGATGATGATGATATCAACTCCTAATATGTCCCCACTGCTGGGGCACGGGTCTCTTCCTGCATCGCAGGAAGGTTAGGCTGTACTCCACCACTGGGGCCAAGTCAGGGTTGGTGGAGGATTGTTAGGTAGGGGCGGGCCTTACTGTCAGAAGTCATCAAGCCACCCATGTGGCCTCTGACATGGCTTAACGACTGCCATTACATAAGAACCGACACCAAAGGCTTAAATAATTAATACAGTACACTACCCAGCTAATTATTTTCTATTCTTATTTTTAATACACTAACCTTGCTAAGGACAATTTTAAAAACCTATTTAGAGGCAAAAAATTCCACCCATGCCGGGAATCGAACCCGCGACCTCTGGCTATCCGTGCCAGCGCTCTTTCCAACTGAGTTAATGGGCGACTCACCGGCATCAGTGAAATTTTGAACCTCTTTACACTATTCTCTGTATTACGTACAGGCAGCGACATCTGGCTGAAGTAAATTGCATCACTTAATTATTTATTAAGTAAAAGATAACTGCTCTGTAAGTCTGTGCTCTGTAACTGTAAAAGATCCTGACGTTTCGGCAACGTTGCAGTTGCGGTGGTTACGGGTAGACTGAAGTGGCGAGTACTGTCAATTACTGGTAGTGAGAGTAGGTGGTCTTCCCTCGAGTCCCTTTTAGTTTTTCTCAGCGGGCCGACCACAACACTCACTCGTCCGCGCGAAGTGACGTGACGCAAAAGACTTATAATAAAATGTACTGAAAGAACGAGAAGTAGCCCACATAGAAAGACGAGGCGAGGGCGCGATTTACATACAACGCGTCGCGTCTTTTCCGCGCCCCGTCCCACGTGACTTGCGATGGCGCGATTTCTGTACAGCGCGTCGCGTCTTTTTTGCGACCCATTTCACATGACTTGCGAGGGTGCGATTTCGCGTTTTTTCCGCAGCCCATCCCACGTGACTTGCGAGGGTGCGATTTCGCGTTTTTTCCGCAGCCCATCCCACGTGACTTGCGAGGGTGCGATTTCTGTACAGCGTATTGTGTCTTTTCCACGCCCCGTCCCACGTGACTTGCGAGGGCGTGATATCTGTACAACGCTTTGCGTCTTTTTCACATCCCGTCCCACGTCCCTTCCGAGTCTGGCTCAGACCCTCGGGATTTCCAACTTTGTTTTCTTTCACAGTTAGTGGTTTCTATTGTTACAATAAATTGACAAAAGTATTTGACAAGGAAAATAATGTCATGGTACACTCTCCTGTTGGTCTAGCGGTATCACGCCTGATTACTATGGCATAGGTCGTGGGTTCGTTTTCCACTGGGGGACGTCGTACATTGATACAAATGGCATCAGTTTGGTTGGTATCCATAACATAACCTAACATAACATTTACATACAGCACATACATTGCTTCTGGCCCCACACTAGGATACCCTGTGTCATGGGAACCAGAAACAACGTCATCACAAACATGCTGTAAACATCCAAGACCTGGGGTTTTTTTCATCCATGTTTTTCATGTTTTCAATGTAGAAAGAGTATCGAGACTTCAATGGCAATGAGCCACCTTGCGAGGCGGGAAGGTAGACCAGGGCTATCACAGAGTGGCGGCCAAGAACAGGAAGATGGTCAGTGGGCAGACTAGCGGCCTGATGGTCGAATGATGTCGTTGAGTCGGCGGAAGGTTCGTGACTCAGCTGCGTGACGGCATCGTGAGATTGTGAGAGATGGCATTTGGAGGAAAAGGCCTACACCCAGCAGTGGGCAGCGGTGGACTAACAACGGTGATCGTCATCATCAGCCCGGTAAACCCCACTGCTGGGTATAGGCCTCTTCATTTCCACGCCAGCCAGCACGGTCTCGCGCTAGTCTCATCAACTGTTTGCCGGCCACTTTACTTCATCATCCTTCTTCAGATAGTCATCCGACCATCTGGCTGCTGGTCTGCCCACCGACCGTTCCCCCTCCCACGGCTGCCACTCTGTCACTGTCTTCGTCCATTTGCCATCATTCCGCCAGGCCAAGTGTCCCGCCCACTTCCACTTCAGAGTCGGTATCCGTTTGCCGATATCTACCAGATTTGTTAACGGTGATATTCGTAGTTATATAGATATAGAAGATTTTACTGCACAACTCGAAAAAAATACAACCATGATTTGACGATTTATTTGACGACCTCTGTGGCGCAGCGGTAGCGCATCTGCCTACCATGCGAAAGTTCGATCCCCAGCTGAGGACAAAAAAACCCCAGGTCTTGGATGTTTATTGTTTTTATGTCGCTGTTTCTGGTACCCGCGATACAGGGTACCTATCTTGGTGTGGGGCCAGAAGCAATGTGTGTCAGTATGTAAATGTTATGTTATTTCTTAAATCTTAGTAATGTTATACAATTGGCGGTCTAATCGGTAATGATCAGGGTGATGTCCTTGCCTACTAGAATACCCTGAGCCATAGTTGCACAGGGTATCCTGCTAAACGTGTTGTGTGGAAAAAAAATACATTTTCAAATGTGACGCCAGCGTTCTAATACTTCCTACCGGCGTCGGCCGACATTGGATTTCTGACTTTCAGATGCGTTGTTAAAGAGCCAAAGGAGACCATTCAAATTGGGCCCAAAACTCAAAGTACCGGCCAACGAAAAAAAAACATTTCCAAACTGTTCCGCACATTGTCCAGAATATTTGATACTATGGCACCAAAACAGTGAAGCCTATAGTTTAGCTATTGTCAGACATTGAAAATCTTATATTCCCATACATTGGACCAAAAATTATTGTAACGTGTTTATAAAATATACGTATTAGGATGTTGGAGCCCTACGTCACTGAGCGGTGCCCCGCGCCCCGCAGGCTAAAACCGGCCGGACAACTTGCGAGCGGGACGGCGGGCAGCGCCGCGGCATGCGGCACTTCACACCATCCGACGTGTCGATACACACTAATTTTGAATTCTCTTCTTTTTCCAATTAAACCATCAATTTTTACAGTCCACTAGCTTATTCATATCGATATCAAGACCCTGAGCTAACAAGGGTGTAAGTAGGGAGTCTTTCTCAACACTTTTACAAGATAAAAAAAAAGATAAAAATAATTTATTTACATGCATTTTAGATTATGCAGCAAAATCTAGAAAACGGTATGAAGATTATTGTATTTAAAAACCTATTTAGAGGCTAAAAATTTCTCACCCATGCCGGGATTCGAACCCGCAACCTCTGGCTATCCGTGCCAGCGCTCTACCAATTGAGCCAATGGGCGACTCACGGCATCCGTGAAATTTCAAACCTCTTTACACTATTCTCTATATTACGTACAGGCAGCGACATCTGACTTAAGCAAATTGCATTACTTACAGCCCCAACTACCTACTTTGCAGTTAGGTTTAACATCGGAACGATTATTGTATTGTTTATTAAAGTAAACTAACAACTATTGCTACTAGACGGAGTGTAAATCATCTAACATAAATGTATAAGGCAAAATATTGCTTTTAACGTCTGTTCTGCATTATTAAAAATGTATAGAAACATCTGCCCTTTAACGTCTACTAGTACTTAAGGTTGTAACGGTGCAAACCTCTTTACACCATTTTTATTTCTTTTCTATCTATCATTTTCAAATATTTAAATTTTGTCACTCATTCTTCGATTTCCCTCATTTTTCATCCACTACTACTTTACCCTTTGACCAGATCTGACTTTTTACCTGCTTCTCCGTTTTTATCCAGTTTTCTGTTTTAAAGTTCTATAAATCTACAGATAAAATCACACCTGAAGTCGTTCCAGAGTTTATTTATTAATTATAAAAGTTATAAAACGTTCCAAGGTATTCATTTTAAGATATAGGTTTCTTAGTATGAAATTAACAAATCAATCTGTCCCATCGTTTGGAATAGTGTTTTTTCGCTGGCCGGCACTTTCATGTTTGGGCCCAACTTAGTATGAAGCGTGAATGATCTCCTTTTAATTGAACAGCATAATATTATTGACTGTTTAATGTCGCGATGTTAATGCTCATTACAGATGGCTTTCTGTAGTTATGTGGTTGTGTTTGGCTGAGAGCGCATATGTACGAACATGTTTTCTCAAATATTTATGAAGCACTCGCGTCGAGATCGATTCCGATACAGACCGGGAGCCTGGCCGAGGTTTACACACTGAGATTTATCATAAATATTTTCATAGAGAAACTTTTACTAGCTGTCAGCTTTACTTTCGATAATTGTACAGAAAAATGTCACATGTAATCATAAAGATAACTTGAACTACGCAAATCCACATTCCACGTATCCACGTATCGCCGTAACTTATTTGAATTACATTCATATAATTTTAAAACCTATTTATAGGCTAAAAATTACACCCATGCCGGGATTGGAACCCGCGACCTCTGGTTATCCGTGCCAGCGCTCTTCCAAACTTTCTGTATCTGTCGCTGTCTGTACGTAATACAGATAGTATTTTAAAGAGGTTCGAAATTTCACTGATGCCTTTGAGTCGACCATTAGCTCAGCAATGGACGAGTTTGCAGCAAAAGCTTGCTGGCGTGGTCATAGAAGTACGGAGTACCGGAATACGGCTGTCAAAAATGAACTGTGCCATAATCTGTGCCAAGCAAGACCGACGTGTCCGTTATACTTACTATTTATTTTTAATGCACTAACCCGTGTTAAGGACAATTTTAAAAACTATTTAGAGGTTAAAAATTCCACCAATGCGTAATACAGAGAATAGTGTGGGGAGTTTCGAAGTTTCACTGATGCCGGTGAGTCGCCCATTAACTCAGTTGGAAAGAGCGCTGGCACGGATGGCCAGCGGTCACGGGTTCGAATCCCGGCATGGGTGGAATTTTTAGCCTCTAAATAGGTTTTTAAGACGTGTCCGTGTTAATAATTCTTATTTCATTCATTGGTGTTAAAGTTAAAAATACAGTTTCTTTGTGCTCTACCTAAATAGGCATACGAATTTTGTGTATTAAAGTATTAAAGCACTTAAATAAACGCATGTAATAACAATTAAACACAGAAAGTCAAAGATAAAAAAAAATAAAAAACAATTTAAAAAATCAATTCAGAAAATACAAAATGTCAATGATAAAAACACGTATGTCATCGTTATCAACCATTGTATGTCCCCACTATTGGAGCACGGGTCCCTTCCTGCATCGCAGGAAGGTTAGGCCATATTTTACCACGGGGGCCAAGTCCGGGTTGGTGGATGATTGTAAGACAGTGGCGGGCCTTACTGTCAGAAGTTATCAAGCCACTCATAAGGCCTCTAACATGGATCAACGACTGCCATTATATGACAGCCGGCACCAACGGCTTAACGTGCCTTGCGAAGCACGGAAGCGCTCGGAAAAATGCCACTAGCGGTAGTCACGGGACGCTCACCCATCCTGTACCTAACCACGCCTGTTGTTGCTTAACCAAGTAATTGATTGCAATCACTGGCTTCGCCTAGGCCACGAGCGCTCATCTATGTATGTCCGCTTGTCAATAATTAGATAAATTTAAAAATAATAAATTGTTCTGTTCTTGGAATTGCGCGCCTATAAGTGCCATCTATGAGCTTGTGCTGAAAACGGCTCGTTCAAGTTTCATTTGTAATGCCGGCGCCAGACAGACCTTCAAACAAGTGATCACATAAGTGTGCACATGTGTGGCACCGACATATTGTTACTATTGTCACATAAAACGTCCGTGCCACACATGTGCACACTTATGTGATCACTTGCTTGAATTTCTGTCTGGCGCCGGCATTAGCGCACATCAAAGGGATCGAAGGGCAAATGTTTGTGTGCCTTCCACACTGCGCGCGAGCCCAGTTGCGCGAATTTGAAGTCACTTGTTTGAACTTCTGTCTGGCGATGGCATTTAAAACCGACACGGAACGGCAAAGCGGACTTATGTGTTCAAATATGTGACAATACCGTGTCACATATTTATATACCGTGCCACACATGTGCACACTTATGTGATCATTTGTTTGAACTTCTGACTGGCACCGGCATAATGTGAGTTATATCGACGAGGCGGTACTGCGAGCTCCCGGTCTACGTTAATAAAATCGCTGAGCGATAGCGCGCCGCCCGTGCGGAACCGCGGGAGACGGCTGAAGATTCCTCACCTCCTTGTATTTATGAAGACCACCTACGCGGAGTTCACACTGAAAAGCGCGGTTTTCGAAACACCCCCAAATCGTACCAAACGATTCGCGAATACGTTCACAAGAAGGACGGCAATGGTGATAAGTTTTATTTTTTTATGTTACCAAATAAACATTATATTTTTATCTATCTATCTCTCTATCTGTATGGAACGCGTTGCCATCGTCTGTTTTTTTTCCGAGATATAACACCTGGGTTTTTTTAAACCAAATTTGAAGTGACATTTATTTAGACCTCATATTTATCAACCGTTACGGGAACTATAGTCTACTAAAAAAAACTGGAAGATGTAAGATTAAATAAGAATAAAATCAGTTGTGGTTTTTCTCAAGGATAGCATTCACCAGCGAACCAGTCATCGATATAGCTCAGAGAATTAGCAAGTTCAAAAGGCAGTGGGCTGGCCAAATCTCGCGAAGAAACGACAACCGTTCGAGTAAACGTGTTCTTGAGTGGAGACCGCGACTCGGCAAACATTGTAGGATGCCCTCCGAGCAGGGGCATTATTAGCGCGAAACATACAGAAAAGGCGTAAGGTGAAGGCGCGGCACAGGCGCAGAGCCGGCGTGGAACAGATAAGGCACGGATGCGACTTAAATTATATCAAAGAGGCGAAGAGACGACACAAAGAGTCATTACGCAGGCTGACTTTATCGTGATAGCATGTCTTCCTCTTCAGATGACGAAGATGTGCTCGCTTTGCTGCAACTCATTAATGTGCAGAGACACCGATGATATTGGGTGCACCCTGTTTGGAAAATGTCACAAGAGCATAGATATTTTAAAATGATGGAAAGATTATGCGAATATCCTGATCGTTTTCCAACAGTATTCACAATGTCACTAGAATGTTTCCACATTCACTCTGTATAACAAAAGACGTGTTGCCTGCGCGCCACTCTAGTCGCGACTGCTAGCGACGCGGAACAGGCGACGAAACGACGTGCCTGTGCCACGCCGCATGAGCATAATTCACAACGTGCCGCTTACGTACATTTTGTATTGACGCGTTTTGAGGCGGCAAGATGCCTGCGCCGCGCCTTCACCTTACGCCTTTTCTGTATGTTTCGCGCCTTATATAAGTATCCACCGAGTTGTGTGACGTTGATTTTTACTTTTTTTAAGCTACTCCGGCTGTCAAATAAAAACATTTTTTGACACTTAGGAGTCGTCTAAATGCTTCACTCGATAGAGTGGAATGCTACGTAATAGGAGGGCTGGTCGATGTGAGGATGAAAACGCTTATCTCAGTAACGTGCTACTGGAGCTGCACAGATTAATTAATAAAAAAATGTACAGTGTATTTGTCCTTACTTGTCCAATTGAGTAAAAAAAGGTTCTATCGGGAAAGTACCTATTTAAGTACTTATTTTCATAAGTACTTATTTTCGACTTTTTGGTTGAAAACTGCAATATTCTCATAAATGAAGTAACCTGGGACACAATTTTAGATAACACGCTGCCAAATGAATAAACTAAGTTCATGATTTTGCAAGAAAGTATAAATATTTATATAAAAAAATATTTTGGCATGAAATACCAATTTTGAGGTTGGCATTTTGTTTATTATATTGAACAAGTAAAGGTACATAGACTGTATACATTTTTATTTTTACATTCGGGAGCTCGTGGATTTGAATTCAATAGTATAATACGACTCGCTCACGTTGAAAGAAAACACCGTCTGTGGGGAATCCTGAGTGACACTAACCCTTATAATATATCCCCAATGATGGGGCTTGGTCTCTTCTCGTAGCGGACCTTACTGTCAGAAGTTACCTTCTGCCCATTAGGCCTCTGAAAAGGGTTACCAACTGTCAATTATATGACAGCCGGCACCAACGGCTTAACGTGCCTTGCGAAGCACGGAAGCGTTAGTAAAAATGCCACTAGCGGTAGTCACGGGACGCTCACCCATCCTGTACCTGACCGCGCCTGTTGTTGCTTAACCAAGCGATTGATTCCAATCACTCGGTTCACCTAGGCCACGAGCAGTTCATAAATAATTAAAATGATACACGTCTACTGGCACGTGCGTACGCATAAACATTCTCCATCCATTCCCCAGCGGCCGGATGCAATGCAAATCTATTGCGCATTGAAGTGCAAAAAAAGTTCGCACAAATAAACGCTGAATCACAACGGAGTTTGCAGAACGCGGGATCGCAACGTGACCAGTAATGTATGTCGAACAGCGGGCCGGCGATCGCTACACGTGTCGAGCCCGCAATGGATGTTGAAAGGGATGGATGGGATTTGAAAATGGATTCGACTGATTCATCGCTGGAAAGCTAGCCCGGCGCTGTGGTGCTACATGTGTGGAAGTTTCTGTACCACAGCGAAGTTGAAGATACAAAATATTAGGCGACTTAGAGCTTGTGTCAGAATTCAGTATGAACATAGTTTGGGCTTTCATCCGAAACTTTTGTTGTACAGACTTTGTTGATAATACATGTTAACTTACATATATTGAAATTGAAAATTGAAATTGAAAAATGGTTTAATTATCGCAAAAAAGTACAAAAAACAACTTAAATTAGACTAAGTTAAATACATACTTAGTTACTTTAGTGAAAACTTAGTTAAATAACGCTATGCGATAATAAGGATATGCTCAGCTAAATGCTGCGTGTGCGAACATCAACGCAGCGCTGATTTTCAACACATCCCGAGTATTTGCTAGCAATTGACACATATTATACACTAGCAGTGCCCCGCTGTGTTCCCCGTGGTTCATAAATTTTTCCATGGGAACAAAATATTTTCCCGCAGTAAAACGTAGCATGTGTTAATCCAGGGTGTCAGCTTACTCCGAACCAAATTTTATTAAAATTGCTCCAGCCGTTTAGACGTGAAGAAGTAACAAACATACACACTCGCAAACTTTCGCCTTTATAATATTAGTGTGAAGTGTGATGTCATATTCCCCAAGGTTCAATAATAGGTCCGCTGCTTTTTATTATCTATACATCAGGTATAACCGATTGTATAAAAAATTGCAACTATCACTTATATGCCGATGATTTGCAGGTGTTTACAAAAATAATGCTTTCAGATGCTGATGCTTGCGTATCGCGTCTGAATGACGACCTGGGAAGAGTCGCACTATGGGCCGAAAGAAACTGCCTAGTACTTAATCCAATAAAATCCAAATATATGATATTGGGTTCAAAAAATCAAATTGACAAATTAACAAGGTTAAACATTCGTATACACTTAAATGGTAAGGACATTGAGCGTGTCATGGAAGCACGTAATCTGGATGTTTTAATGGACGGTGAATTACACTTCGAGCGTCATATCCAGGAAGTAGTTAGAGAATGTTTCTATCGGCTGAAAACACTCTATCGTATTCGTGGATTTATAAGTAATACGCTCCGTATGAGGCTGAGTGAGACATTGGTATTATCCAAGTTAAATTACTGCGCTACTGTCTATGGTCCCTGTTTACTAAAACGTACACAAAATTTGGTCCAACGGGTGCAAAACGCCTGTGCTCGGTACTGTTTCCACATTTCGCCTCGTACTCATGTGACTCCCTTCCTTAATGGCGCGAACATGCTAAAAATGGAAGCGAGACAGAAACTTCAGTTAGCAACATTATTGTTTGGAGTTATAAAAACGTGTGCGCCTCCTTACCTATTAGAAAAACTTACCTGGAGACAATCGCGTCGAGCGGAAGGGGTGAGAACAATTACTGCACCGTTCAGTGTACCGAAACATAGGACAGCAGCCTTTCGCGGCAGTTTTAGGTACGCAGCAAGCAAATGCTGGAACAACATACCACCGCCATTACGAAACAGTAAAAATGAATCCAGCTTCAAGTTCCATTACAAGGAATACCTCATGGAAAATCAAAAATAAAAATCATGCGTACTTTTAAGGTGGTCCTTTTATAACACCTTGTTCGCGGTGAGTAGATATCCGTGTTGATGAATAAGCGCTTACCGCCTTATGTCGGCAAATCACAGGTCACCTTTCACTTTGTTTTATATCACAATACTCTTTACTAAGTAATTTATCTGCACAGTATTCCCACACACAGACTGTCACATTACATCACACTACACTTTTACATGCCATGTTTTTAGGCACACACTTTTCAAACCGTTCAATATTTTTTATCATTTTATTATTCACAAACACGCGACTAACCCGCATTATGGTCTCGACAGAATATCAGCGTTGTAGGCAGATACCTCGGTGGCTACTACAACACATGCTGAGTCGGGAACCATTTTAGGGGCTCAATACTTTAAACAAAACATAGGTTATTATTATTATTCTGTTGCAAATCCGTATTTATTTAATCCATGTTTATACTTGTATGCCTTCTTTTATTTAATTTTAAAATGTCTTTTCGCCCACTTTTTTTCAACTATTTGTTTATAATGTAGTGTAAACTGTGTACCTATATTATATATCTGGTTGTGTTTTGTAAATTTGTTACTGTTTTGTTATGTTTTTAGTATTGTGCCGTTAAATAAATTATTTCTCTCTCTCTCTCTCTCTCTCTCATAATAGTGTGAAGTTATGTGAGGTAGATAGATAGAAAACATTATAATAAAAAAAAAGAAAGAATTACAACGATGATTTCTTAAATCTGAGTAATGTTATACAATTGGCGGCCGTATCGCTCAGTGCGGTCGCTTCCAGGCAACCTTTGGATGGAGTAGAAACTCAGATGCGTGCATGCAACGACTTATGAATGTCGATAAAGCAAAACACATCTATCAGGAACGTGGCGAGAGGCAGACTTTGCACTCTACCCACCACTATAGGTTAAAGACGTGAAGCGCATACACAGTCAGCGCTTGGTATTTCTACCATAACTTCACAAACATACAAAACTTAGAACACAAAGAACACGTTCCACTCCCGTTTTACCGCGTATTGGCTATACCCGGCCAAAATTAAAACGTAGATCTGTATTCTGTCAACAGACAAAGGGCGAATAAAGGCGAGTGTTTGCCCATCGCCCCTCCGTCTGAACTGTCTAGGGTCCATAATGGCAGCGAATTAGCATCGGAAAGGCGCCACAGATTGGGACGTCTTAGCCGCGAGGGAGGTTT